>JAMZAV010003540.1:0-145360 GCA_024449915.1 Sweltsa coloradensis
CAAATGGAAGCCTAGTCTTTGAAACTTTAAAGTTTAATTAAATATTTGTTTTAACATCCAATAAGCGTGATTTTTCCGTAAAGTAAAACTTAACAAAAAACCTGAATCACGAAACCCTACAACAAAACATATATATATAATATATATATTTTATATATATATATATATTTTAATTATATGTTAGTACTATAGACAAAATTTAAAAAGTGACTACACCGGTGTAGTCACTTTTTTAATTTCTGTCTAAAGTACCTTCATATCAGCGTCATAGTCGCCTACTATAAAATCAAGATTTAACATATATATATATACATATATGGATTGTTGTAGGTTTTCGCGGCCCGTCATAGGATAAAAACAAGAATCTTGGGTAAAACCGCGTCGAAAATGAGATGAACCAGGGCAGAACCTGGGCGTCCACCGACGATTCGTCTGTACTACGTCAGACATTATCAAGGTGGGGGATTGAACCCAGGTTTCCCACATTCCGGGTATAAGGACGCCTTAGCCAACTAGACTAGGGAAACGCCAAAGTCGTTGATAGACGAGTGAGTGAGCCATTGTGTTGAATACCCGGTATCATTCCCCATACTAGGCTGGATTCAGTCTTAGGTATAGGGGAGGAAAAGGGATGTTCCCTGGTACACAACACATGGCTCACTCACTCGTCTATCAACGACTTTGGCGTTTCCATAGTTTTATTGTAACGTAATTAGATCTATGTTATAGTAAGGTCGTAGAGGAAACGCAAAGTTTAAAAACAAAACTAACTTATAAATTTTTGGTTCACCCTAGTATTATTGGCAAATCAACCAGTATGTGTCTATGTATTATTGATTAGGCCTACTGTACTTGAAGACGCTGTTTAGCTCTAGGATGGGGGTTTAGCCATTAGGGGCGGGACTATTAATTTATTTTAACGGATGATTTGAGGTTTCAGAGTAATGTGTATTTTGTAGACGCATCAACGGTGGAACAATTGAAGCCTAGACAAAAGCAACATTCCCCTCGCAGAGCAATGCAAACTGTGTTAATTCAGTTCATATTGCAATTATATAGACGTCAGCCTAAACCAATGTAATCTGCTAAGTCTATAGTAGTATATTTATTAGCCTCTTTTAGTTCATATATAAATTCACATAATATATAAATGAGTTCACGGGCAAGATAAACTAATTGTCAAAATTTATCCCAAAATTTATTAACTGACTCAATGTTTATAATAATTTCAATGTATTTGTTAATATTCTGTCTTACTAGATATATTGGAGTTAGGATCATCTTCTGTTTCTGTCGAATGCATTACACTTTTCTACTTTTGTGCATGCTTGTAGTTTCACACCGAGCCTCCGGGCTCTTATTGAAGGAATGCCATAACGTCTTTGGGGAAGAAACTCTTCTTTACTTAGAGATATAGAATAGTGATTGAAGGGGAGGAAAATAAGGGGGAGAGGAAGGGGATGGTGTCTGGGATGACCGAAATCTGTTTAACATGGACACAATCCGTTGCATTTGCATAACGACTGAGGAAAACCTCGGAAAAACCTTCAGTCAGGATAGCCGGTCTCGAAGGGATTTGAACCCTCGACCTTCCGAATCAGAGCTAACAATGATGTAAAAAAGCACGAAACATACATTTAAAGATGCGTTTATTTATCCTTGAACAGTTTTACTACCAAAATACATAGATTATAATAAAACAACACAGCAGGTTGGTAGACTTTGGCTATCATCTCTCTTGTTTAGATTGTGAGGCCGCTTTCAATCTCTACAGATTCCCTGATGATAGTGTCTGGAGTTGCTAAACAGTGCAAATGGTTC
Organism: Sweltsa coloradensis; assembly: GCA_024449915.1. Classification (NCBI taxonomy): domain Eukaryota; kingdom Metazoa; phylum Arthropoda; class Insecta; order Plecoptera; family Chloroperlidae; genus Sweltsa; species Sweltsa coloradensis. Next base: position 1,822 of record JAMZAV010003540.1, read on the forward strand.
TAGTGTTCTCGAAATCTATAACATGAGAGAGAGCTTTTGCATGTTGTACCAAGGCCAATAATCTTGTCTCCTGCTTTTACAGCATTGGAATCTTCTTTGATCCTAACGGCTATGCGTCTATCTGTTTGGCCCATATATGTTTAGTCAGAGTCACCACATGGCACCTCGTAAACCCCCTTTCCCTCCAGATAGATTGAGTCTTTAGCATTTCTCAGGTAGGATAATACTTTGCTAGCATTGGAATGTTCTTTGATCCCAACGACTATTCGTCTACCTGTTTGACCTATGTTTAGTCAGAGTCACCACATGGCACCTCGTAAACCCCCTTTCCCTCCAGATGGATTGAGTCTTTAGAATTTCTCAGGTAGGATCATACTTTTCTATCAGTGGAGAAAATAGTCTCCACGTTTTGGCAATTGAGGATTCTTCCTATTAGAAGACAGCTCGTACCCTTATCAAAGCCTCAAACATAGATTCAGAAGCTCAAATTAAACTATAATAAAATAAATGTTCAATGCGCCAAAAAACAATGTCATTAGTGTGGAGCCTGCGAATTAATAACTATACCAAGTGCGCAGATTCCCCTTCACAGACTTGCATGATATAAATGTTGGTTTGACTAGCAGGATACACCTCCGATATTACGTAGAGTTTCGTAGGTCAGACTAGGACATGACTAAAATGAAAGCAAAAATTCTCATTGTAGTTTGGGTTACCAGGAGGCATGGACTAGAATAGAGGAATAATTCTTAGTTTTTATTTGAAAATGATGATTTTGACTGGGCCAGACTGGGAACATAATCTCTTGAAACTTTATTGTAAATATAATTAAAATACATACTTTATTTAAACACAAACACAACAACAGTATGCACATAGATGAATCAGTGACCAGACAACAGGAAAATCAAAGACATGCATGTTTGCAAATTGTGATTTGGTGTTAACAATTTAAATATAGATAAACTACCTTATAAATGAGCATGAGTCAGGGTATAAACACAGAAACGCCTGAGCACAGAAACGCCGTTACACCGATTATTAAAGAACATTTTTCAAAATTTTTACTTTACCGGACCCAATTGGGCATCGTCAACTACTACCGTAAATTAATCTCTTAAAATCCCAGATTTGCACCATTCCTTTAAATTTGACATTCTAAAGAGTCATGCCCAGAGTTTTTGTTATACAGTCTGGTCACTAAAAATAAATTTAATTTTATTTAATATTTCTCACATATAAATGGGTAATGAAAATGACAAGGAACGTCGTTCAGTTGGTAGAATGGTATATTAAGGATAACGCATGGCTCCTCCTTTATGCCGCTTGGCTCGTTAGTCTTCCAGGTCATGTAGGACGTACTGCTGAACCGCTCAGCTGAAAATATTCATACACATGTTAATATATTTTTAGTTAGCAAAGAATCATTGTAAATAAAGAATAGTCATGCGTGTGCGTGATTGTGTGTCACGTCTAACGATATAATGATATCTCGTTTTTTGTCAAAAGTATTATGGAAAATTCATAGGAAGAGCGAAGCGAAGTCTTAAATTTCACTGAGCCCCCAAAAAATTAACTCAGATGTTTGTTTTTCCCCTTTTTTCTGTTTGTTCGCTCTCTACCAGGCAAATGACATATGCGATTTTGATGAAAATTGGAGGGGACCTTCGAAATCTTTGATCTTAGACCTACCACGTTTTTGGGTACAATCGAAGAAATATTGCTCATGGATATCGTACTTTTACATTATTCTTTTCGATTTTTAGTTCAATATTTTCGTGACATTTGGACCGATTCTGACCAAACGGGTGGAGCTACAACGTTCATATTTTACATGAACATTAAGGTTATGGTGATGTAGTACCTTTTGAAAGACAAAGTTGGAAAAGTTAGCCAGAATCCACAGAAATAAAGGTTTTAATATAAGTTTTTTGAGGTAATAACAAGTAACATATAACAATAGAAACTTGACAACAATCACCTACAATGCGTTCAAAAAGCACTTGAAGAAGTAAAGAGATCCCACGCATACTTAAAACTGAAAAAAGCTCATCCATCAACGCGACTAAAAAAAGCGTTCGAGAAGCGGCCTAGTTTACAATGCTAAACGAGCAACTTACCCAAAACTGTCATGAACAACTTATTCATGACCCTGGAATGGACACCAATGAAAACGCCACCTGCCGCAGTACACTCAGCTTTCTCATTACAGAATTCCTTAATAGCATTAAACTCTTCTTGTGAATCTATGACGACTAAGTGCGCAGATTCTTTTGCGCATTCTATTCCATCAGTGTTAGCCCTGTGAGCAGCCGGATATATCTTGTACCGTCCGATCCCAGGTATAGTCTTGTAGTCTAAACATGCAACAGAAGTAAATTTATATATATATATAAATATATATGTTATATCGCAGACTTTCACGGACTGCATATGCAGACATTGTATTTTCGGGTAGTCCGTGTGGTTTTATTATTAGTTCCAACGTTTCGGGCAGTTCTCCCTGCCCATCTTCAAGGAAATTTAAAACATAAAACAATATCAAAACAAACAAAACCTTACTTCTTAACAAACACTGCAACTGGATACAAAGACAAAACCAAAAAGCTTAGAAAACATAGGTACTAATGACAACATATTATGAACATCCAGATATTTTAAAAACTGTGAAGACATCAACACACTCTATTACTTTTTAGATGACCTCAGCGTACGAGTAGATGGCTCAAGGGGTTCTTGTTGAGTTTTCTTCCTCTTGTCAACTCTTGTTGTCGGAGGTGGACGGCCTAAAATCTACTCGTACGCTGAGGTCATCTAAAAAGTAATAGAGTGTGTTGATGTCTTCACAGTTTTTAAAATATCTGGATGTTCATAATATGTTGTCATTAGTACCTATGTTTTCTAAGCTTTTTGGTTTTGTCTTTGTATCCAGTTGCAGTGTTTGTTAAGAAGTAAGGTTTTGTTTGTTTTGATATTGTTTTATGTTTTAAATTTCCTTGAAGATGGGCAGGGAGAACTGCCCGAAACGTTGGAACTAATAATAAAACCACACGGACTACCCAAAAATACAATGTCTGCATATATATATATATATATATATATATATATAAATATAGTGTAAACAAAAGTTTAATATATCAAATTGTTAGTACTTATTCAATACCAAGCAAATTTTATAAAAGTGACATATATTTAATGTAGGCCTAAGTTGATTTTTTTTTTTACAGATGTGCTTTCATATTTTCATTAGCAAAACATCACTATCACTCGATAACCACTATTTTCCTATCATATCTGTCATTTTCAAATACTACACTTACATTTAAATTAATTTCGATATTAATTATTATATTGCCTCAATAATCTGTTTTATTTCACTTAAAATAATACATTTAACTGTTTATTTATATGAACCTGAACCTTCTTGAGTTTTACTAACTTCAGCAAACTGAAGATATAACAACCACATAATATTTTACTAGATGAAGTGAATAATGAATAATTTAATCAAGATATGGGTCAGGGAAGGATAAAAAAATAATATCTACGTCCTTCCTACTCTAATAGCGTTGGGTGTCTAGTGTTCGCTAATAGTGCGAGGAAAGTGGTGGGGGTAAAGAGGGGGAGTGGAGGGAATCTGTATACCTGCGGATTAGTCTTTCCATGAAGTTTGCAATAAAGGGGTATTCACCCTCTAAACTCAAAAAATATATTTCATTCTGGGCAATAAGTTATTAATTTAGAAACTATCAGAAAAATTATTTGGTCCACTATGACCCGAAAGAAAATTTGTCAAACTTGGTATTTTTTTAGCTAGGTCCCATCGGCAAAAATCTCCCATAAGAAATAACATGGAGACGATCTTTATGCACCGTGTCATTGGAGGATTTTGATCCAAAAAAATATTGGCCATTATTGACGTACTCTACAGTCTTTTCTTCAAATTCTCTATATTTTGTTTTGTAATTTGGGCAAGTGGTTTGGTCAAAATATGCTGATTACCAAGAAGGGGTGGGATTTTGGAATGCATATTTTTGCGTATTTGAGTGTATATTGGTCCACAGTTTCAAGACTCGATGACTGTTATAAAAGGGCCATTTTAGATTGGTACGATGTTAGTATCTATGTGGAACAAAAAAGAAGCAGGTTGAAGCCGATTAAAGAATTTTTACAAAAAGCCAATTTTCGCAAATTTCTGGATTAAAAAATTGAAAAATTGTGTAAAATCACAGTTACGAGATATATATTTCTTAAATAGTCATTTTAGTATTATGCTATAGATTATGTGGTTAAAAAAATGTTATGGGGGTTATAGACACTTTTAGTAAATAACAACCAGCGTGCTCTCTCTGTGTGTGTGGCTCGTTGGTCTTGTTGTTAGCGTCTCTGCTTCCAATGCAGAAGGTTTAGGGTTCGATTCCCGCTAATGTCAGAAGTTTCTTAACTTCTGATTTGGACTAAAGTCCATAATAAATTAAAAAAAATTCTGAATTGGCCTTCTTGATTCTAGCGTTGATCCACGGGTGTTCGCACTGTCCATACCACTGATACTATATTTCCTATTAAATAATATCGATGTTTGGTTGGTAATCGCTCACTCATCGATTGCGTCGGGACCTACAGGGATGACTTGGTCGCTTTAGTTTACTGTCCCCCACTGAAAATCAGTTATGTGACTGAGTGGGTAGACTCTAAATACGGATTTATTTATTTAAAGTCCGGATCATATTAGGTTACTTACCGTCAGCTGACCTCCACGATCCAGATTTATCACATACAATATCCACGTCGTTCCTTCCCTTTCGAACCTTTTTCCAAACCGCCCGTGCCTTTGTCCCCTCGGGCGCGTCACTGCAGGGAACCTTGGTACCATTGAGGGTGCACGTTATACCCAGAGCCCTTGGGATGAGGGCTGGACACCTCGCATTGTCATCCTCTTGTTGGTGAGATGGCTGCAGAAATTACAGAAGAGAGGTAAGTATAGTGATATTTAACATCCATAGTAGGCTAGATCCCCAGTCATTAGTCAACTGGCGTGACAATTTGAAGCCATCATAAATAGATCAGTTTGACCATCCGCAAGCTTCGTTCCCGATTGAATGCCATTAGTTTTGTGGCAAATTCGTTCAAAAAGTTAAAAAGTTACATTAAAGTTAATCGAAAGTTTTTTTTTAAAACTAAACGGTGACAAAGTCTGAGGTGGCCAAATCATTTAGAATGTCCGTCCGGTCACGAATATGTTAATTTTATTTCGATCCGATAAGTAGTGTAGATGGAAATTACATTATAACAAAAGTAACGTTACCATGGCAACGAAAAGTCGCACGAGAATTCTGGTCACTATGCACTGCCACCTAGAAGTAATCAAAATACTATCGAGGAAGCAGTGTTATTTGTTAGTTTTCCCAAGGAAATGATGTCAAGGTCCTCTAGATGGCTGTGGATTTTATCCACAAAGTAAAAAGTTACCCAAATACCTTGGCAATAATAAATAATATTGGAAACATGGCGCCGTGGACAGCGAATGTCGCAAATTTTAAAATTTAAAAAAATGTGCAATGTGGGTCTAGCTAAAACACGTGCTCGCTTATCAACACGTCCAACTTTTCCTAGTAGATATTAAACACCTATAGTAGGCTAGATCCGCAGTCTCCAATACCTCCGCACAGGTGCAAGCGTAACAAATTGAAGCGCCAATTTTGCTATATTCAAAATGGCGATTTGGTGTTTTAATTTATGCTTTTTTAATGAAATAAAGTATTTTACTCCATTGTTTGACATGGTTTTAGCTTGTGCAGCATGGGAATGTACAAACAGAAACAATAAGAAGTTATTGCATAAGGGAAATTGAGTAATTATTTGGTGGCTAGAATGCCCACCTGTCTACCTGACGGCAATCTTGAGAACTATTTGGGCTACAAATCACTCCCATTTACTAAACATGCAAACTGCCATATTAAAGATGGCTTCAAATTGTCACGGAAGTGGATTAATGACTACGGATCTAGCCTACTATAGGTGTTTAATATCTATGTAGGTACGTATTACATAGAGTGGGCGGGGCTTGTTCACAAGTGGGCGTGGCTAGAGGTAAAGTGTTACAGTTGAGAAAAGGCTTGACACAGCTCAATAGCAGGATTTGAATGTGTTGAATGATGAAGGCTCGTTGATATATGATGGGAGTTTGTTATATGTCAGGCATAGGTAGGTGCATGAGACCCCTGGATTAAAAGTCGGAGTAATAGTGTGGAACCTAAATATTGAAAGCCAAGCGAGAAGCACGAGCCTAGATGGAGGCATTGATTTAAAAACGAATTTGTTTGAGCGGATGAAGGCACCACACTAGATTCGAACAATTTTTTGTGGGGCGAAAACGCGTTCATGAAAAATAGCCCTGTTTATCCCGGGTTGGATACCATATTCATCTAGTGAAGTGAAGTAAATATATTAAAAATTAATTTTATTGATTGTGAATCTTAATTGAAAATTGGCTCGTTTTTACTATTTGTGTATAAGAATTAAAAAACCGATGGCTCCAAGTTTCTTTCTTTCACTTTATTGATGAAAGTTATTAAATTAGTTTAGTTATTTCTATTTTAAAAAAAAAAGAAAAAAAGAGATAAAAGTCTACCTTGATATCAAATAAAGGGTCATTTAATGAAGAGTAAAAATAAAAGTAAAATATGTTCAATAATGGCCACCTGAAACTCATTAATTGTCATAAAAGTTTCCACTTTATTAACAATCCCAATTAATGCGAAATTTGATGGCTAAAAATAAATAACTGTTACTTGTAAAACTAATAAATTTATTACCTAAATAAACAATTAGTTAAATTTACTTTAAATGTTTGACATTGACATCAAGTCTACGACTGTCAACACAAATCCTCAAATTTTCCGATCAATTGAAGTAATTGGACAAGTATCAATTAAATTTGTAAAATGGAGACATCACAAAAATGACTTAGTTTGATTGAATTAATAATCCAATTAATGACAGTTTTGTGAAATTGTCACACTTTTGACATAAAATGCAGGCTGAATCCTATTATTCTTTTCACCTGAAACTAAATCGATTGTACACCCAAATTACTCGGCATTTCTGACTGTTTTATTTTTCAATGCCGAAAATATTATATGATAGGACCGTACATTATACGCCTCTTATTAGCAATAATTATAAAAAGTTTGAATCAGATCTATTATTTAAAGACTTTAGAAAAAGAAGTGCCTAATAATAAATCTGTCCCAAACCCTCTAACACAAAATAATATACTTTAAAATTATAATACCAACAACTACTGTGGACTTACCTGAATGAAGACAATCAGAACAGTTACCAGAAACCACGATGGACTCCCCATATTAGCTATGAGTATCTTCAGAAGTTTTCAAACACAATTAACTGGACCAACTTCCACTCTTTATATACTAATTTTTTGAATGGAATTTCATATCTAATAAGTCATAAATATTTGAATTCTACGTAATATTGCTAGTGGCAATGTTAACACAAAATTAATGTCCCGTAAATGAAATATCTCAATTGTCGATAACAGTGTAATGACCTGCCCCTTATCTGTACGTCATAAAATTTACTATTGTAGCAGCCAATGCTACGGATATATTATAATCTAGATGCTTTCTGAGCCGAGTTAAAGGATACTTTGACATGCTATCAATGAAGGCCAATAGTAGGATGTATGGTAACTAAAAGTATTAAGCACATTTATTTATTTATTTATTTATTTGTCATATATCGTTAACAGGGCAGAGCCCCACCAGTAACGTATAATAAAAACATAGACACATGTACAAACATACATGCAAAACATAACTCAAAAATGACAAATACACAGGAACATTGTACAAACATATAAAAACAATATATATATATATATATATATATATATATCTAGAAAAGAAAAGAAAAGAAACATGACAGTAATAGTCAAAGTCAACCTTAAAATTAAATTAAAATTAAAATTTACACATAATCACGAATTGCTTTCTTGAAAGTAGCCAGGGACACATTTAATGGATCTAGCTCTGACGGAGCTAGATCATTGTAAACTTCCAAGGAGAAAATTGCTTAAATTAGTCAGGGAAAGTCCTATATTTGGCAGTATTAAAGGGGCTTTTATCCCCAAAAATAATGTTTTTCTACATAATCTATGGCATATTGCAACACTAAAATGATACTTCAAAGAATTATAAAATTTTGCTGTGATAATACACGAAATTTTCAATTTTTTATCCACAAATTTGCGAAAATGGTCATTTTGATAATGTCTTATTAACCTGCTTATTTTTTGTTCCACATATTTAATTAAAAAAAAGATACTAGAGCATCGTACCAATCTAAAATGGCCCTTTATAACATCGTGTTTTGAAACTGTGCACAAATATACACTCAAAACACGCAAAAATATGCATTCCAAAATCACACTTCTTTTTGGCTATCCCAACCACTTGCCCAAATTGATATAATAATTACTATAATAATAAAATTAATAAAATGAATGTTATAGAGAATTTACAGAAATGGCTAATGGCAGTCGGGTTCGCCATTAATGGCCAATTTTTTAGATCAAAATCCTCCAAGGTCACGTGGCATAAAGACGCTATTATTTCTTACTAAAGATTTTTGCCGATGGGATCTACAGCTCGAAAAATACTAAGTTTGATGGGATTGTTGAAAAAAATGGTTTTTTTGTTTGGGAGAAGTATTGTTACATTAAATTTTTAGTAATATTCATCATGTGTTATGCTAGTTTAAAACTTCAAGTTAATCATTTATATTTATATGTTTATGAATAATATAAAAATATATATGCAATTTTTGGATGAGCGTAGCGAGCGAAGCGAAAACTTCAATTACACTGACCCCTCAAAAAATTAAGCTCTAATGTTTTTTTGTTTGTTTGTTTGTTTGTTTGTTTTTTTTGTTTTTTTTTGTTTTTTTTGTTTTTTTTTTGATTTTTGGCGGTTTTAAAAAATCCGGAGAAAATTAAAGGGATCTTTTGAAATATGGACCTTCGATTTTGGACAACGGATTTTTAGGAAATCGATTTAAATTTTTTATTTTAGCGATTTTTACGATTTTTTCGATTTGGCATACGGGTTGGGGCCATTCATAACTGGGCAAAAAGTTCTATTATTAGGACATTAAAAATTTTAAAAATTTAAACCTTAAAAAAAAATTTAATTTTTACCAATCCCATTAACGTAAATTTTGATTTGGCATTTTTCGGGTAACGTTCGATATTTCTGACATTTGGGGGTTTGAAAGGTTTTGAAAAAATTAAAAATTTTAATTAAATTAAAGGTTTATGGTTTGAGGTTTTTATAAAAAAAAGAAAAATTGAAAATTACCAAAATTCTAATAAATGGGTTTTAAAAGGTTTTTTGAAATAACCCAAAAAAAATTAAAAAATAAACATCCCCAACCCTAATGGGTTTCACAAAACTTCTAAAAATTACTTTAAAATGGAAATTAGCAAAACTAATTATCAGGGCGGAATTGGTTTTTTTGTAAATTTTTTTATAAATATAATTTTATTAAAACCTAGAAGATAATTTTTTGTTTAAATTTTATTTTGGGATTTTAAATCTGACTGTGCAAACAAAATTTTAAAAAATAAATTTTTGAAATTTTAATTTTTTGGGGGATGAAATAAAAGGGGTGTTTTTTTTTTGCAATAAGTTTTTTTGTTAGAACCCAAATTTAAAAACGTAAATTTGATGAAAAAAGTTTTTTGGGTAAAATAAGTTTATTTTTGAAACCCCCCATTTCAAACGTTTTGTTTGACAACCCCTTTAAGCAGAAGGGTTTTAAATGGGTCAAACACCTTTAAATGTCCTACTTTTTTTTAACCAAAAAAAAAATTGTTTTGTAAACCCATTTTTAAAAATTTATTTTAAAATGGCTTATAGAACCAAAACCGTAAATTTTGTAATCCCTTTTAAAAGGGAATTTTTGAAAATTTTAAAATGGTAAAAAGCGGTCTCCCTTTTTGAATTCCCTTTTAAAAACAGATTTTTTTTATGAAAATTTTAAAAGGTAAAAAAGTTCGTTTTTGAGAATTGGATTGACGTGGGTTTTTTTCTGCATTTTCAGTAAAAAGTTGCCGATTGAAACGCGAGGTAGTTTGTTGTTAGAAAGCAGAGTTTTTCCTTTTAAATGGAAAAAGGCCTAAGTTTTTTTTTTTTTTTTTGGTTATTTCTCTGGGAAATCCGGAAGTTTTTTCTTTTTTCTTTTTTGATTTTGCTGTTTGCCCCCATTCTCTAAACCGACCCGAATGCCAGTTTTTGGGAAACGAAATTTCTTGAACTGCATTTTGGGCAATAATTTTTTTTTTAAAAATCCAATTTAAAATTTTTTTTATTTTAATGTTTTTTAACAACCTTTTTTTATATGATTTTTTAATGTTTTTTAAAAATTTATGTTGTTAAAATATATTCTTAATTTGGGTTTAAAAAATTTTTGCCTTTAAAAACTATTCTATTTTTTTTTTTTTTTCAAAACCTTTAATTATAACTTAATTTTTGTTTGAATTTTTGCAGAAATTATTTTATAAAAATTTATTTTTTTAATTTGAAATAAAATATTTTTTAAAAATGCAATTTTTTAATTTTTTAAAAATTAATTAAAAAAATTTTAAAAAAAAATTATTTAAAATTTTTAAATTCACCAATTAGTTCCCACAGAACCCGGGGGTACGTTTAAACATCCAAAAAACAAATAATTCATAAATTTAAAACCCGGGGACCAACTTTTTGTAAACCCATAAAAACAGAAAATTTCATAATTAACTTATTGTTTCTAAATAATAGGCGATTCCAAGTTAATCCCGAAATAGATACTTCAATAATTTTTTCTGAATAATTGGCAGTTAAAATTAAAGCCCGAACTTTTAATAAATTCCATAACTAGGAATTATTTTATTTTCCAAAAAAAAAGATGAAGTTTTTAACTATGATTATTTTAACTAACTCATTTTAAAAGGGAAAGAATTAAATAAATTTTTTTGGGTTGCCGATGGTAAATTTATAATTTAACTAATTTGAAAATTAAATATTTTTTTAAAGGACCGCAAAGTATAATTATCCCTAAAGTGTTTAACAAGGAATTTAAAATAAGACCGTTTTGTGAAGGAAAACACATAACAAAAGTTTTTGGGAAAAATTTTTTAATGCCAAATTTCTTAACCTACCCCCAAAAAAAGTAAACAACCAAACACACAAAAATTTTTTTTTTTTGAATTTTTTTTTTAATACCAATTTAAAATTCCCAAGAAAATTTAGACACAATTTAAAAACAATAAGTGTATATTTAAAATTTTTTTCTTTTTTTACTAACACAATAAACATTCCCGGTTAACACAATAACAACCATTTTCTCAAAACATGGCCAATTTCTAGGTTTTCAACCCACCAACAAATCCCTGGCGGTTTTTTGGCCTTAAAAAAATTGGCAATTTAAAAGAGGTTTTAAAAGCAGGGTCTTGGCAAAGCCCGTGCCAACAATTACCATTTTTTTAATTTTGGCTTAAACAATTTGGTTTGTACTTTAAAAAAGGGAAAAATTAGCGTAAAGCAAACTTGCACACCGACCCCCCCACTGTCAATTTCCCGTTAAGCCTATTTTTGTGAAGGTTGAAAAAAAAAAAAATATTAACATGAAAATTGACATTTTACAAATTTAAAAAAGGGAAATTTACAAATGTGTTAAATTTCAAAGTTAAAAGGTGAAAGAGTTCTGGGAAAAACAAATATTAAATAATATTAAAAAATAAAACAAAAATAGAAGTTAAAATTAATAAAATGGAAAAACATTAAAGAGGGAATGTTAAAAAGCTAAATTGGCTTGGGGCAAAAATTTAAATAAATAAAATTAAAAACCGTTTTAGGAAACAAATAAATAGCTGACATTTTAAAAATTTTTTGGGGAATGATTTTGGTTTCTCCCTTCTCCTGGTTTTATTGGGCTTAATCTATTAAAAATTTTAAACAAATACGTTTTAAAAACCAACATAAACAATTTGAACCTTTTTTTTTATTTTTTTTTTTCATGGGAACTTTTTTTGCGTTAATTTAGATAAAAAAGGAACGCCCTTGTAACGGTAGGGATGCAAAATATGAGGCCCCAAATTTGAATTTTATTTGAAATAACTTTTAGGGATGGGTTTTTTTTTTTTTAAGGGGGTACGTTGTATAAAGGAAACTTTAAAACTTTGAAAAAAACTAGGAAAACCCAAGTCTTGGTAGTAGCATGAGAAAGTTCAGTTTTCCATGGTTTTGGCCGGGACAAATTTGTTGTAATAGGTGCTAAAAGGGTTTGGGAAGGGAAAGCGCGGTCCCGTGGCTTTGGCCACCTTATTCTGGATGGAAAGGGGGAAAAAAAGTTATACTTAATAAATTAAAAAAGTTTTTTTTAGTTACCCCAGTTTTTTTTTTTTCTGGGGGGGTTTTTCGACAACCGCAACGGCCCCGCAATTTGAAAATGGAGGGCTTTGTTTTTTAATGGAATATACAACGTTTTTGGGTCACGGAATACCGAATAACGACTTCGAATTTTTTTGAAATTTTTTTGCTATTTTCGGCTTGGGCGTTCCACACCGTTTACAAACTTAAAAACAGGACATTAAGGTATAGAATTTTAAAAAAAATTTGATTTTGCGAATACCCTGAAATGGTTAAAATAGTAAGGGTTTAAAACAACTAAATAAATTTAAAAGCTTATTTTTTACAATTTACTAAATGTTACACTCAAAGGGAAATGGTTGCAAAATTAATTTAATTTTTAATAAATAATTATTAAAAAGAATTAAATTTGGGTCGGTTCTTTTTTGCTGCAGTTCGGGCAAACTTATCATTTAAAAATTAGGGTCCTCAAGATTCATCTTTTTGGAAATGAAAAATATTTACAGATTTCTTACTACTCATTTTTTAATTTAAAATATTCCCTCGGAATTTTCATATCGCCACGGGTACGGGTCTTGTGTATTTTTTTTATGGATTGTTTGTGTTTATTTTTTTAAAAAAGTTGGATTTTTTAAATCCTAAAATTTTTAAAAAATTTAAAAAATTCAATAACCTTAAAAACAAGGAATTTAAAAAATGGCCAACAATACCCCTTTCCCTTTTTTAAACTTAACAAAACCTTGCCAAGGAAAAAGTCCTGGAAAAGCTTCAAAAAATAAAATTTTTTAAAGGGCTGGACTTTAAATTTTTGGTTTTCCCATTTTTGCGTTTTACGTGTTGTCCAGTACGAATTTTTGTTGGGTAACGGGTTTCTGGTCGTTGGGTTTAACTTTTCATTAGTGTGCTGTAGGAAATCCAAAGATTTTTTAATCCAAAATTAAAAATTACAACAGACAAATCCCACATGTACCTTATAACGACAAAAATTAAAAATTTTTGTAAAAAAATGACAAAATTTTTAAAATTTGGGGGGGTATTTGGGTTTAGATGTGAAATTTCTTCTTAAAAAGGATTTATTGTTTGATGTTAATGGAATATAAGTAGTGAAACACCAGAATATAGATATAGGAACCAAAACCTTAATTTTTTAAAGTGTATGTAATTTCAAATTTTTAAACCCCTTTGTAAAATAACTACCAATTTAACATAATACTTTCAAATCATTTTGAAAGGATAACCATTTTTTTACGTTTCCTTGTTTAAATGTTATTTTATGATTAAGAGTGTGTAAGAGGTTATTAGCAATTTTAAAAGAACAATGCCTAAATTTCCCTTTTTAATTTCTATTGGTTGTCAAAAAATTTTATAATTTAATTAATTTTAATAGTTAAAATAAATTTTAATAACGTGTTCCATTTTATCACCCATTTTTGGACAATGGGTTTGGTTCCAAATTTTGGGGATTTTCCCCTACCCCCGGGTTGTTAAAAAGGGGGTTTTTTTCTTTAATGTTGTTAAATTGGGGGTTTAAAATTTCCCTTTTGCGTTTTGAAATTTTTAACATGCTGATTGAAATTTTTTTTAACCAAAATTCAAGGTAAAACTTAAACCTCGGGGAAAAATACAAGTTTAAATTTCTGGGCTCTTTTTAAAAATTGTGAAAATTTCCATTGATAATAACCTATCCCCACCATTCTGGGCGCGAATTGATAGTATTTTATTTTGTGTTTTTTATTGTTCGAATTTTGTCAACACATTTGACCTTAAAATTTTCATAATCTTACAAAAAGTAAAGAAAAGGTCAAAAGACCGGGACCCCAGACCTTCAGAATAATTAAGATAACTTCACTCCCCGTTTTCTCCTTGGGAAAACTTGGAAAATTAAATTTTTTAACAAAAAATATTAAAGTTGTCTATTTTTTCATTTTAAGGTTGTACGGGGCAAAGTTTTAAAATCAAGTTGTGTCTTTTTGACCCCTGAAAACAATTAGAATATCTTGAGAAAAATTAAAGATTTTTTACTTATTATTTGTGGCCACATCCGGACAATTTCCATAACCAAATATTAAATGTCTGTAAATTATTTCAAAATTTAAAAAATTAATAATCTGTTTTAAGTTTGACATAATGGATTTTTTTTGCCGTTTTGTTTTATTTAGTAAAGATTGGGTAGTGGTAAATGAAAAGAGATGTGCAAAGGAACTTAAAGGAGTTATTATTTTTTAATTTTTCAAAGTGAAGGTTTAAGTGGCAAAATTACTGCCATTCAAAATATATTTACGTGTCCGAATTTTTAAAACTGATAAGTCCTAATTGCCAGGGGGTTACATTTTAAAAAAATTTCAGTGTTCCTTTGGCAGGTATTTAAAATTTTAAAAAAACTGTAAACAAGTTTAAAATTTTAAACAGCAATGTTTTTTATTTCCTATTTTCCAATTTCTAATTTTCAAGAAATTTTGTTTTTTTTGGTAATTAAAAATTCCTTTCTGTTGAAATTCCTTTCATTTCTATTTTAAATTTTTCCCGGGTTTTTATTCCTTTGGTTTATAAACAACTTCCCAATCTAGTTTATGAAGGCGCATTTACATGATGTCTACCATCTTTAAACCCCTTTTTTTATCCCCTTAGTATATTGCATCTTATTAAACGCCATTGGACCAATTTAATTCTTATTTAATACACTTAAAGGACGAGAACCCTTTTTTTAATCAATTTTTCTTGTGTTTCGTTTTGTATTTAAAGTTTTTTTGGGGATTAATTTTCAATTAACTGTCCCCAGATTTTTGGCTCGTGCGTTAAGCGCGCGACTCTGATTCAGGAGGTCCCGGGTTCGAAGCCCGTCGAGGCTGACAATCCTGACTGAAGGGTTTTCCGAGGTTTTCCTCAGTCGTTAATGGGAATGCAAAGGGATTGAGTCCTCTTATGCAGCCCTTGGACATTCCTTCACAATAGTCATAACTCCCAAATACCTAGTTAGTCTTGCATTGCACCCTGGGCAGGTTTCCCATGATAAATTTTTACTTTAAATTATTATTTTGCAATTGTATTGTTCAAACCGCAAATCATGGTGAAACGATAAATGTGACAAAATACCAAATAAAGAATTTATTGCAGCTAAATTTAAACTGAATTTATTATTTAAATGAATAAAACGGGAAAATTTAATTGGACTACAATAAACAGTTTATCATTTTATATGAAAGGTAAACACCAAAACGACGTTTTGCTTTAAAATGTTGTGTAATGTTATTAAAATAATAAATAATAAATAAATTAATTAATTAATTTTGATATTTTGAATTGGATTTGATATGTTTTATATTTGAATATGATTTTAAATTCTAAATTTATTTTAGTCTATACCTCAATGTAAAATGGCAGAAATGCTGTATTTGAGTGAAACATAAATAAATAAATAAAACCACGTTTTCCAAAAGGCTGGTAGAGAATCCGGCAGCAGGCGAGTGTGGTACTAAGTTCTGTTATCACTCTTATCACTGACACCCTGACCTCTGTGACCTTCACCTCGCGTCACCCGAGGACATTGATCTAGTGACGAACTTTGCAACTGAGTCGACTCGGCGAGCGTGGATTGGCCGAATTAAAACACGCCATAGCTGGACCGTGTGTTGGGTGTTTGCTACTGGACGACAGACATCTTGTTTGTCTCTTTCCTCAAAGTCCTCTGACGTGGTGTTGCTCACGGCTGGTTGTATAACGCGAAGACTGTTATGTCTCCCATCATTCTCAGCCCAGAGCTTTGTCGTCTCATATTATATTATCTCTCTTTCAACATGTACAAGTTAGTGGTTGCGCTCGTTATAATGGCAGGATTGCAATTCGTCTGTAAGTAACTCCTTCTGTATCAGTTTTTAATTTCAGAATTGTATTTTGTATTAACACTTCCAAATATGGGAGTGATTCTCGAATAACCTTATCAAGAAATCTCCTTTTCAATGGAAACCTTATTATGATTTCTCCCAAGTCGTCGTATTTGTGTTTTATCATTTCAATATAATATTAATATAATAAAACAATATTACATTAAGTTTTTTTTTTTTAAATCATACTATACAGAAGTAGATAAAGGTTTTAGTATGACAGGTTTATCAGCACAGGTCCACTGCACGAACATGCTGATGTCCCGTAGTGTTGTTGCACAACGCTGTCTTATGTTTAGACTTCCATCTGGGAAACACGACACCCGGGTTTCAAACCCCGATCGAGTTGTATATTTAGCTCTAGAATTGTGTAATATATTAAATTCTCCGTATGGGAGTGATTCTCATCTGATTAAGTCTAGAAATAAACCCTCGCTGGATCTGCACAAGGTAAATTATATTATAATCAATGTATTGGTGGTCTGTGCAATGGCATCAGATTCCTTGCAGTGCTGTACCATGTATTCAGAATCGATAATAATAATTGCAACATTTCACAAGTTGGCTAGACGCAGGATCGGTTGGGCAGTGTTTATATGTCCGCCCGGCCAGTGGGGTACCGTGGTTCAATCAAGTGAAGTAAGTGTGGATAAACATCTGTCTCACAACTTCTGATGTCTTGTCTCCAGGTGTCGCGTCCTTCAACCTCAGCATCAGGCCAGACCACGTGCGTGTGAACCAGGACGCCCAGACTGTCTCATTCACCTGCTCAGCTGACGTGGCCCTCGCCGGGTGTCAGGTCAGGTGGTGGGACGGCAGGAATACCAAGGCAGGTCCGCTGCTGGAGCTGAGCCGGGGGCCGGAGTCCTCCCAGGCCGACCCTGCCCACCTGGACAGCAACCAGCTAACCGGCTACAGCTACAGCGGCCGGGGTCTGGGGGCCGGGGACTGCGGGGTCTCACTGCAGGTGAAGGGCTGGAAGGAATGGATGGTCGCCTGTCGCGTACGAACCGAGAGCGGAGGCTGGAAGTACGCCTGGGCGGACATCTTTGCCATCAGTGAGTTGAACACAGTCTTCACACAGTATAGTATCTGTAACAACACAGGATGTGAGACGCGTCCACCCACCCTCACAACCTAGGACAAAATAAAATATCATATTTTTAACCGTACGTGTCACACCACCTGGCGAGGTGTATTTAGATACGGGGCCGACCGTCTGAACACGGTGGTGTTAACCATTTTGCTCGTGGACAAGAATCTTGGATTTGACACGGTATAAACCGGTTTTTGACCGGCTAAACCATTAAACGTCCGAATGAAAAACTTTTTTCTCCACACCATCGGTCGTGATGAAAGAAGATGATTTTTAAAAAAAAGTGGAAACAAATTTGCTTTGGCTCTCTTCTAGACTCAAATTAGGCTATAAACCGGTTATTACAATGACAAATCTAGGGTTTCTGTCCTAGAGCAAAACGGTTGACTCCATCGTGTTCAGACGGTCGATCCAGTATCTAAAAATACCTCGGACTTGTGGTGTGATACGAAAAGCTGAGAATTTGGTGAAAATGGTACCGGTTGTAACAACTTTAACCAGTTTTAGAGAAAGATTTTTCCACATTTCAACTAGATTTTCCGATTGTCTTTCGCTGTAGAAGATGTTTTTCATGTATTGCCTAGCTCACACTAACTCTGTACTAGGCAAGATACCCCCCACACACAACATACTGCAGGTGAACCCCCTCTTGTTTTTGTTGTTGTTGTTGTTGTTGTTGTTGTTGTTGTTGTTGTTGTGGAGCCAGAAAGAGAGCCAAGCAACAAGTGTTGAAACTCTTACTCTGATATCAACGAGAAGGTTTTCTGGTCCGACATGGTTGGCTGGAGTTGAACACTAGACCGTGTTGACCCGGTCTAGTCTGAGTGACAACAACACGGAACGTGTTTCTCCCTCGTTACAGGCGGTGCCCCCCTCCCTCACAACCTGGCTTCACCGAGTGAGCAGGTGGTCCTCCCGGGTGGGGAGGCAAGGTTCATGCTGAAGGCGGGGGAGCCGCTGGAGTACTGCTACTTCTATCTGCCGAGCCTATCTGATGAGCTCGAGTTCCACCAGGGAGCCGGGTCTGATGACAGCACCGACCGGCACCTCTACCTCGGGGCCGGACTGCAGAGCGGAGAGTGTGGCCTCACGCTTACCAGCATCAGCGAGGCGGACAACGGACCGGTCAGGGGTTATATGGTCTCTCACACAAGCAAGTCTGACCAGAGATTCACTGCGATCATCGTGGCACGTGAGTCAAGGTGTATTACTTATTAGGGTCAACCAGATTTATTTGGTCCAACATAATCATTGTTTTTACTTAATTCCTTGTTTAATATTTGCAAGAAAAGTAAATAAGTTGTAAAGTTGATTTTGTTTCCATGTCTCGAGGCAACATCACCAGGACCAGAAACCAATTAGAGGATTATTATTATAAAAACATGTTTATTATTATATTTTTGGTCGAAGACTATAAAGTTTAATTAAACAGGTATTGTAAGATGATCTGGCCGAGCCAAGTAAGTGTGGGTGAAGCAATATTTGACAAACGTCTATGTTACTGAAGGAGTATCTAACGGACAAGTTGAATCGTGACAAATTAATTTTTCGAAACTGGTAAAAACTGGTTCAAACTGGCACCAGTTTTACCTTATTTTTAACCGTTCGTGTCACACACTTCGTCCAAGGTGTTTTTGGATACGGGATTGACCGTCTAAACACGATAATGTCAACTGATTAATGCTAGTACAAAACTTTACATTTGGCATGATGAAATCCGTTTTTTGACGGATTTACCAATAATGGTCAGATTAAAAATATTTTTTCTCTCATCATCAGGCGCGATGAGTGGAGGTGAGTTAGAAAAAAGATCATTAGAAAAAACTTTTGGCTCACTTTTAGGCTCAGAAATGCGTTTTTTCTCCAAGGTTTGTACAGTTGACGTCATTTACCGCCAGTTATGCTTCTACTATAACGGAATCGTTCGTCCAAACACGATGGTGTAATCCGATTGCGCTGCTACAAAATCTCTACATTTTGTAGGCAACACAGCGAAAAGTACGCGCGTAAAAATGAAAACATTGGGTAGCCAGTCTCATCTTAAACCATTTTATTCATAAAATATAATAAAACAGACAAAAATGTATAATTTCACTAGGGTAATATCCCGGAGGAACCTGCGTAGATCATGTACTGTTCTATTTTCTATATACGATTTAGAAATAAGTTCCTCAGTGTTTTCTCTCAGTCATGCCATGTGTTGCTTCAGGTCGCCCCACTGCACCAACACTGAGCCTGGTCTACACGGGAGACAACGTCACGGCCACCTGTGAGGTGCAGGAGAGTCACCCTGTCGCCAACATGTCCTGGGTCCTGGGCGACGCTGTCATCCTCAAGGACATTATCACTCACGCCACAGCTCAGGACGAGTGGAGGTGGCCCTGGACGACGGGGGCTATCAAGCAGACCCTCACACTACAGCTCCAGCCCCAACACAATGGCAAGGAATTAAAGTGCGTGGTCTCCCACGTCACCTTGGCCCAGCCACTGGAAGAACGGGGTTCTATCTCATTCACTGGTGAGTTGTAAAACTAGTTTAACTCGTTTATTAATTTTTACTTTCATCAAATATACATCAATTAAAAACTATGATCTACAGAAATATTTAAAAGTTTTAATTTATGTTTAAAACTACATTAAATTGATGTTGAACAACTTTGTGTTTTACAAGATGAGTGTTTAAATCTGATTGTTGTTATAAGAAATCCTGCTCGAGTCAAGCACCACAAGTCCCAATAACAGTTAGTATGTAGAATCTGCTCGATCTCAAGTTGTGCATGACTGCATTGTGTAAATGTCACCTGGTGTATTGCACGATTAGGGAATATGTTGTGATGCTCATAAGATCACATACTGAAACTCATAAGTAGGAAATTTGATACATTATTTATCTAATATTCATAAGGAAGGTCTGACTTATGTCGGAGGAACAAAGGTTGCACTGAAATAAATATTTCTGAACAGTCAATAAAATATCCCGTTTTCGAAGAATAGAATATCAAGTTTCTTAGTAGGTTCTAGGAAATTCCAAACACAATACATGGACAAACACTGTTCGTATAATAAATACTGTATTAGTATATTTCGACACTAATCGAGCGTAATAATAAAAATCAATTAACCTGTTCTTCTAGTTTCATATTTATTAACAAAGAAAAGTGTTGAAGCAATTTGGAAATATTACCATACATTTAATTTTTTCAGTGCCAACCACCACGACCACAACAAGTACCACTGCCAGAAACGTCCCTATGACCACTGCCAGTAGAACAACCAGTACCACCCCAGTACCACCGCCAGTACCACTGCCAGCACCGCCACAATGACCACCACCAGTACCACTGCCAGTACCAAAGACGAGGTACACGAGTATCGTATCAGAGAGGCCGAGGCTGCGGCCAAAACAGCAGAGATAGAAGAAGAGACGGCCAAGACGAAGCTAGAGGCTGCTAAGTCCAGCGCAAAGATAGAGGAAGAGACAGCCAAGACAAAGCTAGAGGCTGCCAAGTCCAGCGCAAAGACAGAAGAGGCTCGAGCCACAGCATCACAGCTTGAAGTAGAAGCTGCAAGGATGAAGCTAGAAGCGGAGAAGATTGCAATTGAGGCTGCCAATGTAGCGCTAGAGTCCGCCAAGTCAAGCGCTAAGACAGAAGAGGCCCGAGCCACAGCATCACAGCTAGAAGTAGATGCTGCCAAGGTAGCGCTAGAGTCCGCTAAGTCCAGCGCTAAGACAGAAGAGGCCCGAGCCACAGCTCACAGCTGAGTAGAAGCTGCAAGGATGAAGCTAGATTCGGAGAAGATTGCAACTGAGGCTGCCAAGGTAGCTCTAGAGTCCGCTAAGTCCAGCGCTAAGGCAGAAGATGCCAGAGCACAGCTCGAGGCAGCGGCTGCTAAGGCTGAAAAAATAGCAAAATCAAGGTCAATACAGGCCGATCAGAGAATAGCACAGCTGAAGGTGGAGGCCGCCCTGTTCCATGCTAGGGCTGAGGATTTCTTTGCTCAGAACGCCCAGGAAGAGCTCCAGTTTGAGAGGGAGCGACGCACTAAGAGTCTCCAACACTCGCAGAGCCCTCAATGTCTGCAAGGCTAAGGCAGCGAATACAGTCTCGTGGTTAACTGTTTACTTGTGTATTCTTAACTGCACTTTCTGAATAAAAACAAAATATTTGAATATCTTAAAGTTTATCTCTATCCACTATTCCCACACTTTTATTTATTAAACCCAATAATTAAAATGATTCCTTTATCAGAAATGTATTCAAAAATATATTTGCATATTACTCTAGTCTCTACAGCAAGCAATAATCAAATATTTTGTGGTCACAAAAGCATCTTAATAAGCAACAGCTATCAGCAGCTTAGGGCATTAACATCCATTTTACAAATTTGTATGGAAACTAAGCAACATATTTGATAGTAAATAATTCAAATACAGTTGTAAGATTCGATATCAATGTTATTGACCTATGTTTCTAGGCCAGTAATCAGGGTTGAAATTGGCCTGTGACACGAGAGTGATAACACTGTGAGGTCACCGCGTGTTGTTCAAAGCCAGGCGGTGTTGTTGCCAACCAAGATTAGACCGCTTTAAAGTAACTAAATTGAGTTAAGGTGAAAGAATATAATATAAAGTCACTAAATTGAGATTTACTTTTTATATATCAAATGATGTTCAGTGTTATTTAAGGTGAAAGAATATAATATAAAGTAACTAAATTGAGATTCACTTTTAATATATCAAATGATGTTCACTGTTATTTAAGTGAAAGAATATAATATAAAGTAACTAAATTGAGATTCACTTTTTATATATCAAACGATGTTCAGTGTTATTTAAGGTGAACGAATATAATATTAATGTGTGGCTCGTTGGTCCTGTGGTTTGAGTCTCTGCTTCCAATACAGGATGTACTCATTTCGATTCCCGCTATAGGCTGACGATTTCATACATTTGTTTTTGTAGAACAATTAATAATTCAATCATTTAGTAACAAGGCACAATAACAAATTCTAAGGTTGTTGATTCCAGCGTGTGATATCGTGTCCAGTTAGTTAATCGGTGTTTCCCATTTAAACTAGGAAAACGCCAAGGTCGTTGTTAGACGAGTGAGTGAGCCATGTGTTGAGTAACCGGGAACATTCCCTTTCATCCGCCTACATAACGCAGCAACTGTATGATTCTTTCCTCCCTAGTCTACCATAGGCTAGAGTGACGCATTAAGGCTTTACAGTTGACGCGCCCTAGACCAACTAATTTAAAACCCTATTATTTCGTGTGCTTACTAACCCCTTAGAAAATTGGCGAAAATGATAATATTTTGGGGTAGGGGTATTAGAATGGAATTAGACTAAACAACCCTCTACGAACCCAAAAGTCGTTCATTTTGAAATCTGACCCATATTGGGCCCACAATTAATTGTAAATTGTACATTACTTTGGTGATTTTCCCCATATCATCCCCTAACGACGACATCGATCCAATAACTCGACGGGAGTGAGATGCATATCAATCTCTTCGTATTGACGTCCGTTTACCACATTGTCCAAGTTTATAGACGTGGTGTCGATATTACGCCCCAGGCGACGCCGGAAGTGCGTAACTTTTCATATTTAAAAAATCAAATGCAGATATTTCGACTTACATAAAAGATAAGAGATTTCTAGTTAACTGCTCCGTCTTAGTTACATAATAAACAATAGTATGTTTAAGGCAATCTAGGTGCCCGGTAGGGCGCCGCAGCCAAGCCGCGGTGCGCTACGTCCTAAGTCGCAAGGCTTAAGTCGTAAGTCGTAATGAACTGCCCAAAATCCAATTCTTACTACTAGGCCTTACGACGAGCCAATCAGAGAACAGTGAGCTGTGTGTGTGCGAGTGAGAAAAGAGAGAGAGTAGTTATAAACGACTCACATTTCTTACAACTTACACCATGCGACTTAGACCTTGCGCCTTACGCCTTAGAACTACTTGTGAATGATGCTTTACCAGTGAGTTTTGAACTCATTTAAAAATTAAACTATTGCTTTTTTGGTTTGCACTGCATATCAGTAATAATAGTATAGCCTTTGATTATGAATCGTGATTTAAAGCTGTATCCATTTTAGAAAATAATTTTTTTCACGTTTAGCTAATAATCATACTAATTGTTTTTTAATCGCTTGCTTAGGAAAAACTTTACCATTGTGTTAGGCAATTTTTAATCATTATAATAGTTCTTAATTGTTTAGGCGTGTACTCAAAGTAAACGATTATTCATTATTGATGAGCGAAGCGAAGACTTTCAATTTCACTGACCCCCCCAAAAATTTAGCTCGGGTGTATTTCTTTTTTTTTTTTTTTTGGGGGGTGGGGGGTTTTGGGTTTTTTGTTTGTATTTTTGTCTGTTTGTTCGCTCTCTACCGGGCAAACGGCTTATGCGATCTTGATGAAAATTTGACAGTACCTTCGAAATCTCTTGAACTTAGACTTGCAACGTTTTTGGGTACAATCAAGAAATATTTCTCATGAATATCGTACTTTTACGATTTTTTTCGATTTTTTGTGCGATATTTTCGTGCCATTTGGGCAGATTCTGACCAAACGGGTGCGGCTACAACGTTCATAGTTTACATGGACATTAAGGTTATGTATGATTAGTACCTTTTGAAAGAAAAAGTTGAAAAGTTGACCAGAATCCATAGAAATAAAGCTTTTAAAATAAGTTTTTTGATTTTTTGTGCGATATTTTCGTGCCATTTGGGCCAATTCTGACCAAACGGGTGGGGCTACAACGTTCATATTATACATGGACATTAAGGTTATGGTGATGTTGTACCTTTTGAAAGAAAAAGTTGAAAAAGTTAACCAGAATCCATAGAAATAAAGCTTTTAATATAAGTTTTTTACGGTAAATAATACCAATTGACAAGAAACAATAGAAACTTGACAACAATCACCTACAATGCGTAGGCAGCAAAACAAAGCACTTGCAAAAGTAAAGATATCCCACGCAAACTAAGCTTTAAAAAGCTCATCCATCAACGCGGCGGGACTTTAGCGTTTTCCTAGTTTTAAACTTAATGACTGTATTGAGACGTCATTTAAAACAACAATCATTAAATTATTTCATTGCCCGGGCTGTTCAATGTCAATCTCCTGATGAAGAAAACAACATGGTAATCGAATGTAAGCGGATTATTAATAGACAACCGCTACAAAACATAACGAACAATGATCTTTTTTCACACGGGTAAAGTGATTTAAATATATACCTAGGTTAATTTAATTATGACACTCGTGTTCTTATATATTTTCAAAGAATGTATATATTTCGTTAAACGAAGGCTTTCACGGTTGTTAATTACGTTCATTATAATATAGCTTTTATCAATTATCCATGTATACGTTTCGTGCTCATTTCTTAGCACTTTTTCAAGTCATTACATTTTGAAAACAGAACAATAATAAAAAATCTACTTTTTATGGTGTAACTAATATATGGGTTAATCAGTTCAAACAATGAAAGCAATTTAGGCTACTTAATATTGCTATTACTCAACCTCGACTTTGACTTTTTTAATTTCAAAGTCACGGCTGGTTACTCAATCTTGACTTTGACTTTGACCTCAATATCGCTGCCAACGAACCTATCGATACAATTGCACAAAGAAAAATATTCTTGTCACTAAAACCAATTTCACTCGAACACCGAAGTTAAGCAAGAATCGGGCGTGGTCAGGGGTAAAGTGGGTGACCGCTCAGCCTTGAAACTCACGTATATACTGCTGGTTAGAGCAGATGGAGGGTTTGAGAGCTAGTGTAACGGCTTCGTTCTCCTCGACGTCTTCTCGGCATCTGGGTTAGTGGAGAAACCTATGTGACTGTCAAAGTTACACCGTCCTTTCGGATGGGATGTTAAGCCGTTGGTCCCCTTGGTACTTTTCGAAAGGAGAAGACTACGTGCCGGTGCCGGGTTTCCCCTTCTCCCTGCTGTTCATACTTCATCCTCGAGCTCCGTAGGCTGTCCCTCTACCCACCCCACCCTTACAATCACTTCGCCCGTCTTCTTCAGTTATATTCACTATTAGTGGTGACGTCACGTCTTCACGTTACTGATTGCCCTTAGCAATGAAGAAATTAACTCCAACAAACTTTGTCGCCTGCAGTACTTCATAGACTCATAGCTTGAACATAATAACACAAACATGATAAGCCTTTGTTTAATACTAGGAAAACGCTAAAGTCCCGCCGCGTTGATGGATGAGCTTTTTTTGTAAGTTTTTTGTTTGCGTTTTTTTGCGTTTGTTTGCACTTTTCCTTTGCAAGTGCTTTTTGAATGCAATGTAGGTGATTGTTGTCAAGTTTCTATTGTTACTTGTTAATTGTTATTATAAACCTAAAAAACTCATGTTTAAACCTTTATTTCTATGGATTCTGGCTAACTTTTTCAACTTTTTCTTTCAAAAGGTACTACATCACCATAACTTAATGTCCATGTGAAATCTGAACGTTGTAGCCCCACCCGTTTGGTCAGAATCGGCCCAAATCTCACGAAAATATCGCACTAAAAATCGAAAAAAATCGTAAAAGTACAATATTCATGAGAAATATTTCTTCGATTGTACCCAAAAACAATTCACCTCTAAGTTCAGAGATTTCGAAGGTCCCCTCAAATTTTCATCAAGAACGCATATGCCGTTTTCCCAGTAGAGAGCGAACAAACAGACAAAAAATCAAACAAAAAACAAACAAAAAAACACCCGAGCTAAATTTTTTGGGGGGTCAGTGAAATTGAAGTCTTCGCTTCGCTCATCCAAATATTGTATAATGTATACCTTACATTTGATATAACAAATACTAGAATTCTTAGTACAAAGTATGAGATCACTCTCTCACCGTCTTCCTTCCACCTTCATCTGACAACAAACTTTATCTTGACATATTCTCTCCGTGCAATGTTGTTAAATGTTTAAAAATAAAAACATCAAAGTCACTATGCTTTTCCTATAATGTCTTGTTATTGTGTATTTGTTTTTTAATGTTTGTGTATTGTGTGAGTATTGGGTGTGTGTTATTAGTTGTCTATTATTATATTTTTCAATTTAAAATAACTCGCTGTATTTGAAACTTTCAAATTATTGGATGAGCGAAGCGAAGACTTCAATTTCACTGACCCCCCAAAAAATTTAGCTCGGTTGTTTTTTTTTTTTTTTTTTTTTTTCTTTGTTTTTTTGTCTATTTGTTCGCACGATTCCGGGCAAACGGCATATGCGATCTTGATGAAAATTGAAGGGGACCTTCGAAATCTCTGAACTTAGACGTGCCACGTTTTTGGGTACAATCGAAGAAATATTTCTCATGAATATCGCACTTTTACGATTTTTTTTCGATTTTTAGTGCGATATTTTCGAGACATTTGGGCCGATTCTGACCAAACGGGTAGGGCTACAACGTTCATATTTCACATGGACATTAAGGTAATGGTGATGTATTGCTTTATGAAAGAAAAAGTTGAAAAAGTTAGCCAGAATCTATAGAAATAAAGCTTTTAATATAAGTTTTTTGATTTTTTGTGCGATATTTTCGTGCCATTTGGGCCAATTCTGACCAAACGGGTGGGGCTACAACGTTCATATTAAACATGGACATTAAGGTTATGGTGATGTAGTACCTTTTGAAAGAAAAAGTTGAAAAAGTTGGCCAGAATCTATAGAAATAAAGCTTTTAATATAAGTTTTTTAAGGTAAATAATACCAATTGACAGGAAACAATAGAAACTTGACAACAATCACTTCAATGCGTAGGCAACAAATCAAAGCACTTGCAAAAGTAAAGATAAACCACGAAAACAAAAAACTATAAAACGCTCATCCATCAACGCGGCGGGACTTTAGCGTTTTCCTAGTTTGAAAAAAATATTTAAAAAAAAAACGTTTAGAGACTCCGTCAAAAATACTACCCGTTGGTTTGTTATGGTTTAACGAAATGTGTTTGGAGTCAAAACTGGTCGTTGCTATGCGTTGCCATGGGCGGTCATGTTGGAATGACGTCACACTAATAGTGTCTAATAAATATTTCGAGAACTTTTAAGGTAAAGGTGAAAGGGCGATGTCACATACATTTGCCCATTTAAAATTCGTTGTTTTGAAACTGTATTGATTATTGAAGATAAATGTTTTACCATTTAGCTAATTAGCATAGAAATGGATATTTTATCGCCTGTAAGGGCAAAAAATTTACCATTGTGTTTGGCAGTTTTTTAAATCTTTTAAATATCACTTAACTGTTTAGGCGTATAGTCAAAGTTAATGAATTATCATTTTTTTAGTCTTGATGAATATTTTGTGACGTCAATGAATAATATCGTTTAAATTATTGTATTATTCGTGCTGTTCTTTATTCTTTATTTAAGTCAATTTGAACAAAAACAACGCGGTATTCAAATCACAGATAAATAAGATACAATTCGCTACAAAACAGACTGATCAATGATCAAAATATAGATATAGGAAATATGTTATATCGTTGACTTTCACGGATTGAATATGCACACATTGTATTTTCGGGTAGTCCATGTGGTTTTATTATTGGATGAGCGTAGCGAGCGAAGCGAGTGAAGCGAAGACTTCAATTTCACTGACCCCCAAAAAATTTAGCTCGGGTGT
Source organism: Sweltsa coloradensis (assembly GCA_024449915.1). Taxonomy (NCBI): domain Eukaryota; kingdom Metazoa; phylum Arthropoda; class Insecta; order Plecoptera; family Chloroperlidae; genus Sweltsa; species Sweltsa coloradensis. The sequence goes on from JAMZAV010003540.1 coordinate 29,869, forward strand.
TTTTTTTTTTTTTTTTTGTTTGTTTGTTTGTTTTTCCGTCTGTTTGTTCGCTCTCTACCGGGCAAACGGCATATGCGATCTTGATGAAAATTTGACAGGACCTTCGAAATCTCTGAACTTAGACTTGCCACGTTTTTGGGTACAATCGAAGAAATATTTCTCATGAATATCGTACTTTTACGATTTTTTTCGATTTTTTTCGCGATATTTTCGTGACATTTGGGCCAATTCTGACCAAACGGGTGGGGCTACAACGTTCATATTTCACATGGACATTAAGGTTATGGTGATGTATTGCTTTATGAAAGAAAAAGTTGAAAAAGTTAGCCAGAATCGAGAGAAATAAAGCTTTTAATATACGTTTTTTGACTTTTTGTGCGATATTTTCGTGCCATTTGGGCCAATTCTGACCAAACGGGTGGGGCTACAACGTTCATATTATACATGGACATTAAGGTTATGGTAATGTAGTACCTTTTGAAAGAAAAAGTGGAAAAATTTAGCCAGAATCCATAGAAATAAAACTTTTAAATACAAGTTTTTTACGGTAAATAATACCTATTGACAAGAAACAAAAGAAACTTGACAACATTCACCTACAATGCGTAGGCAGTAAAACAAAGCACTTGCAAAAGTAAAGATATCCCACGCAAACTAAAAACTTTAAAAAGCTCATCCATCAACGCGGGGGGACTTAAGCGTTTTCCTAGTTAGTTCCAATGTTTCGCGCAGTTCTCCTTGCCCATCTTCAAAGAAAATTACAAAAAAAAAACAGTTTAACACGCACACACACACATATATATATATATTTATGAAAATATATGTTTTGAGGTAAAACTGCGTGTGGTTATAAAACAATACCTACTAGGAAAACGCTAAAGTCCCGCCGCGTTGATGGATGAGCTTTTTAAAGTTTTTAGTTTGCGTGGGATAAATTTACTTTTACAAGTGCTTTGTTTTGTTGCCTACGCATTGTAGGTGATTGTTGTCAAGCTTCTATTGTTTCTTGTCAATTGGTATTATTTATCGTAAAAAACTTATATTAAAAGCTATATTTCTATGGATTCTGGCTAACTTTTTCAACTTTTTCTTTCAAAAGGTACTACATTACCATAACCTTAATGTCCATGTATAATATGAACGTTGTAGCCCTACCCGTTTGGTCAGAATTGGCCCAAATGGCACGAAAATATCGCACAAAAAATAAAAAAACTTACATTAAAAGCTTTATTTTTGTAGATACTGGCTAACTTTTTCAACTTTTTCTTTTAAAATGTACTACATCACCATAACCTTATATTGTCCATGTATAATATGAACGTTGTAGACCCACCCGTTTGGTCAGAATTGTCCCAAATGGCACGAACATATCGCACAAAAAATCAAAAAAAATCGTAAAAGTACGATATTCATGAGAAATATTTCTTCGATTGTACCCAAAAACGTAGCAAGTCTAAGTTCAGAGATTTCGAAGGTCCTGTCAAATTTTCATCAAGATCGCATATGCCGTTTTCCCGGTAGAGAGCGAAGAAACAGACAGAAATTCAAACAAAAAAAAAACAAACAAACAAACAAAAAAACACCCGAGCTAAATTTTTTTGGGGGGTCGGAGAAATTGAAGTCTTCGCTTCACTCGCTACGCTCATCCAATAATATTTCCGACTTTTTGTTTATTTTACTTTTGGATGAGCGTAGCGAGCGAAGCGAGTGAAGCGAAGACTTCAATTTCACTGACCCCCAAAAAATTTAGCTCGGGTGTTTTTTTGTTTTGTTTTTTGTTTTTTTTTTGTTTTTTGTCTGTTTGTTCGCACGTTACCGGGCAAACAACATAATATGCGATCTTGATGAAAATTTGAGGGGACCTTCGAAATCTCTTAACTAAGACGTGCCACGTTTTTGGGTACAATCGAAGAAATATTTCTCATGAATATCGTACTTTTACGATTTTTTTCGATTTTTTTCGCGATATTTTCGTGACATTTGGACCAATTCTGACCAAACGAGTGGGGCTACAACGTTCATATTTCACATGGACATTAAGGTAATGGTGATGTATTGCTTTATGAAAGAAAAAGTTGAAAAAGTTAGCCAGAATCGAGAGAAATAAAGCTTTTAATATACGTTTTTTGACTTTTTGTGCGATATTTTCGTGCCATTTGGGCCAATTCTGACCAAACGGGTGGGGCTACAACGTTCATATTATACATGGACATTAAGGTTATGGTAATGTAGTACCTTTTGAAAGAAAAAGTGGAAAAATTTAGCCAGAATTCATAGAAATAAAACTTTTAAATACAAGTTTTTTACGGTAAATAATACCAATTGACAAGAAACAAAAGAAACTTGACAACATTCACCTTCAATGCGTAGGCAGTAAAACAAAACACTTGCAAAAGTAAAGATATCCCACGCAAACTAAAAACTTTAAAAAGCTCATCCATCAACGCGGCGGGACTTTAGCGTTTTCCTAGTATATGATACGTTTATTTTACTTTTGGATGAGCGTAGCGAGCGAAGCGAGTGAAGCGAAGCGAGTGAAGCGAAGACTTCAATTTCACTGATCCCCCAAAAAATTTAGCTCGGGTGTTTTTTTTTTTTTTTTGTCTGTTTGTTCGCTCTCTACCGGGCAAACGGCATATGCGATCTTGATGAAAATTTAACAGGACCTTCGAAATCTCTGAATTTAGACTTGCTACGTTTTTGGGTACAAATCGAAGAAATATTTCTCATGAATATCGTACTTTTACGATTTTTTTCGATTTTTTGTGCGATATTTTCGTGCCATTTGGGCCAATTCTGACCAAACGGGTGGGGCTACAACGTTCATATTATACATTGACATTAAGGTTATGGTGATGTAGTACCTTTTGAAAGAAAAAGTTGAAAAAGTAAGGCAACATCCATAGAAATAAAGCTTTTAATATAAGTTTTTTACGGTAAATAATACCAATTGACAAGAAACAATAGAAACTTGACAACAATCACCTACAATGCGTAGGCAAAAAAACGAATCACTTGCAAATGATAAAGTAAAGGTATCCCACGCAAACTAAAAACTATAAAAAGCTCATCCATCAACGCGGCGGGACTTGCGTTTTCCTAGTATTATATAACCATACGCAGTTTTACCTCAAAACATATATTTTCATATCATATATATATATATATATAGTCAAATATAGTAAGTAGTGTAATCTTTTATTATTATTACTATTATTATTATTATTATTATTATTATTATTAATATGATTATTATTATTATTATTATTATTATTATCATTACTATTATTATTATTATTATTTATTATTATATTTATTATCATGAATTTTTAATTAATACATGTATTTTTTAATTTTATTTATTTAGTTTAATTGGTTAATTAATTTTTTTTAAGGTTTTAAGAATGTATAGTTTATTAATATTTACCGGGGGCGGCTGGCACAATTAAAATGTTATTATGTGAAGCATGAAAGCATGAAGGCAACTTGCTTGTTTGATATTGTTAATGTATTGTGTGTTTTTTAATCAAATAAATTAAATTTGAATTGAATTGAATTATTATTATTATTATTATTATTATTATTATTCGGTCACAAGCAGCCGTCCCGAGGGGACGTGCCTTGCCTCGCTCTGTGCGCTGCATTAGATTAGATAGCAATGTCGTGTGGTAAGTGCAGCAGTGAATTGCCTATGATGGGGATTACGTATCTTGCATGGGATGTTTCAAAGAATTATCATTTCAAAGACTGTTGGGGTTAAAACGTGCGACGTACAATTCTAAATCGCAAGAAAGTAAATCGCTGTGGCGTTGTGTCAAGTGCCCGAGACGAAAAGAAGAACAGTGAAGCGGAAGAGACAGTTACACTACAAACCGTTTTGAAAGTTGTTTGTGAACTGCGAAGTGAAATCAAAGAAATTAAAAATGAACTATTTTCCTTTGAGGGACTTAAAAGAAAAACTTATTGAAAGTGATCTTGCAATTCAAAACTTAGTTGAAGAAGTAGCTGTCAAGGACAAGATTATAGAGGAACTAGCCGAGCAGGTAAATGATCTTGATCAGTACGGTAGAAACCAAAAACATTGAGATTTCAAATGTGATAGAATGTGACAACAAAAACATAGAAACCATTGTGAGGTCTATTGCGGATAAATTTAAATGTAGGCTAGAAGACTATGACATCGACGTGGTCCATCGAGTGCCAGCCAGAAACAAAGATTACCCTTCCAAAGTTGTAGTTCAATTTACTTCGCGAAAAAAACGCGACGAGATATTAGCAGCCCGGCGACTGCCCGTAAAAAACAGCGACGTCATTCAGGGAGTACCAAAAGAAAAAGGACTTGAATATTTTTATTAACGAACATCTTTCTTCCCTTTTTTCCGCAATTTACTTTGCCAGGTCAAGCAGAAGGCAAAGGTTGTTGGGTACAAATTTGTCTGGTTCCGACGAGGGATAATTTGTGCGCGTAAAGACGAGCAGTCCAACGGTTGTGGTCAAGATAAAGAGAGCATGGGACATTGATCAACTGAAGTAACAGGCTGAAACAAAATCTATATGGACTTATGGTCTCAAGACGATCTTGAGGTGTTGATTGGACATGTAAACTACGGACAACGTCCTGGACGATTGGTGCAAAGAAAATTGAAAAAGGTATAATTGTTTTCCACTTAAATATTAGATCTATAAGGAAAATTGGACGAACTACTCGTGGTATTGCAAAACCAGATAAATAAATTTCATATATTAGTCTTAAGTGAAGTTAATGTTTTAGAAGAAAGCTCAGTATATCAATAGATGGTTATAATCGTTTTTTAAAACTACGACTTAATAAGAGGGGGGGGTGATTAAACTATTTTTTTAGCAAAACTGTGAGGTTTGACATAGAAGATGTATTATTTCATAGTTTTGAAGGGATCTGTGGTAACCTGATTATAGGAGCAGGAAAGGGTTATATCACTGTTATGTGTATATAGACCTCCTGATTACAATACAAAATTAGAGTTTTTTAAACGAAATAGAAAACTATTGGATCCCAAAATAAAAATAAACATTGCATATAATTGGTGATTCAAATATTGATGTACTCGATCAAAATGATGTCAGAGTTCAGTTGTATCAAGCGTGTTTAGAAACTAGTGGGTTTGTACAGTGTGTCACTGCATAAACGCGAGAGAAATATTTTAATAATAGGCTTAGCAGTACCTGTATAGACCATGTTTACATCCGAGGTATTGACCTAGATGTCAAAACAGCGGTATATACAACAAAGATTAGCGATCATTATATGATATTTTGCATCCACAGGAATTGACCTTGTTCATATAAATACAATAAACGAACCAGTTGCGAAAAATGTATAAACGAAGCTAAATTAGTGGAAGTGTTAAACGCATGAAATGGGATAATTTATTATCAGCCAAAGAAGTGTATTCCCTTAAAAACAATCAATCCAGAACAATTTTAAAATAGCCTACGATGTGGCTTCAAATTTTTTAAAGAGTCGAAGTTAAAAGAAGAGTGAATAAAGTGTGGATGACGAAAGAGTTATTAAAATCAGTAAAGGAAGAGATCGCGCTTTTCAAAGGTGGAAAAAAAGTCCCCCAAATTCAGTGTATTTAAAATGAATATAGGAGAGATTATAATAGGTTAAGAAATAGAACAAATAAAATATAATCGATGGTAAACGACATTACTATGTACATGCATTAGAACAGGGGAAAGACTGCAGAAAAAAAACGTGGCAAATATAAATGAAATTATGGGTCGGAAAAGGAAAGATCAGTTGAGGAAGTTTTTAAATAAATTTTTAGGTAGACATGATACAATTCCAAACATTGCTAAAAATTTTGCAAAAACCTTTGTAGATGAAATTGAAAATATTGTTCACATTTGCGACATTAAGTGTGTCGATAACAATATGAGAGATAATGCATACACAACAGTTACAGTCGATTTTACGTGCCTCCTATTTTAGCGACCGGAGTCAAGAAATAATACTTAAAATGATATTAATAAAAAGGCAGGTAAATTGACGGAATTAGAGTTAAGGATTTGCAAAATATAGTTGATGAGATCAGTCCAGTTATTGCCCTATTTATTAACCTATCCTTGAAGGAGGGCATTATTCCAGAAACGTTGAAAACATCTGTTGTCAGGCCAATTTTTAAAAGGGGGACCATTTGAAATATGTCAATTATAGGCCCCAAATTGCCCTTATGTGTAGCATTGAAAAATACTTGAAAGATACGTGGCAAAATTTCTTAATAGATTACATGACGAAATTTAAATAATAACGAACAACAATATGGTTTCAAAGAGGAAAAAGTACAAGTAAAACCTTTTGGCATCCTTTTCTGACCTAGTTAAAACTAAGCTAGACGAAAATTTTAACATTTTATGTATGTTTATCGATTATAAAAAAGCATTTGACACCTTGATTTTAATAAGCTGCTAGATGCGTTGGAAAGTATTGGGGTTTTAGAGGTACATTGTTTAAATTGGTTTAAAAAATTTTTTATCGAACAGAAAGTTAATTGTAAGAATGGCGAAGTGTATAGTGAAGCAAAATCATGTAGCAGTGGCGTACCACAAGGCTCTATTTTTTGGACCTCAACTTTACTTAATATATGTAAATATTATGGTTAAGTATATTATTAAGTGCATTGCTTTTTGCTACGCTGATGACTTTGCTTTAGTGTCTATCCATAAAAACGTAAAATTGCGAAAGATACTTGCAAATGATTTTCTAAATTTACTCAGGTGGAACCATGACGTAAGGCTAATCGGTAAATATTAAAAAACAAAGATTGTGCACATTTCTATGCCGCTAAACGCGGGTCGAAATAAATAATATCAATGTTATTGCCCACAATTTTGAATGCTTACATCTAAACGCGGTAAAATTGATCTGGATTGTTCGTGTGGTACATCAATTGCAACTGTTTACAGCCATCCGTATTTGGGATTTTGGGGATCGATAGTAAAATTTAGTTGAATATACAAGCTGAGAAAAAATGTAAACGCTTAAGGTCATGCGCTTACCAAATTTTATGCAGTTAAAAGTATTTTAACCATTTAAATATGTAAAGATGGTTTATATAGCCCTTGCAGAGTCGGTTTTTTTCTTACGGTCTGTTAATTTGGGAAATGCTTCGTTATCACAGCTAATAGCATAATCTCTATTCAAAATAAAATAAAGAAGATGATCACTTTTGAAAAATTTAAGCACTTTAGAATGTTATAGACTAAAACGTTTTACCTTTACAAAATTATTCACATATAAATTAGTTTTGAAACTTTTTTCGTAATACTCACAAAAATTGTATAAACCCACACTACTTCTACTCGCTCCAAAACTTCGGAAATTACCAGTTGCCACGGGTTGCAAATAAGTATGGTAAAAGAAAACTTAGCTACACCCATACCTTTCTTTTTAATAGTATTCCAAAGAACATCAGAGATTTTTGAGACTATTTATGAAATCAAAAGAGAGCTAAAGGCATTTTTATTACGAAATATGCAATGAGTTAGGGTTGTTGTGTATTTGTTATATATAAGTTTTCATAATTTAATGTACATGGATTAGCACTATAATTTTTCACTGTTCTATATCTGTTCTATTCAATGTTTATTCACTGTATTATCTGCAACTGTTGCTTCACAAAAATGTTTTTGGCTAGTATAAGTATTTAATTTGCACATTAATAACTTGTTTTTATCTACTATTTTAATCTTTTTTTTAGTGTTATGTATTTTTTATTTTATTTTATTTTTTATTACACGCTGAGTCATTCACTGCTTACTGAACTTACTGTTCTTCACTTATTATTGTATTCTATCTAGAATTTTGAATATTGAATTAGTTTAAAAAAACATTATTTCACATGCATGATTTTCTTTAATGTAACATGTTCCACAGTTTTAAACTGTCCTGTGGCAGCTTGTGGATGGCCGAACTTGTTTGATAGAAAATGTATAAGAGATATGTATTCAAAAAAAAAAAAAAAAAATTATTATTATTATTATTATTATTATAATTATTATTATTATTTTTTTTATTATTATTATTATTATTATTATTATTATTATTATTTTATTATTTTTATTATTATTTTATTATATTATTATTATTTTTATTGGATTATTTCATACAAACCCCGGTTAAAACCGGGGCTAACATGTTGTACGGACTTACGTCAAGTACTTCCATGTGTACCTATTACATACATTATTACTTTGTCTTAAATCTAACTAAAATACGTCATTTATAATATTGTTTGTAGATGATGTTTTTTTCTGCTGTGTACGGTCGTGGCCGATTTCTCGTCGCCATCCTAGCTTTTGGGCTCTTAGGACTATGGGAAACCACGAAAACCATGTCAGGAGGGAAGCTGTCTCGAATCTCGAAGTATCATTCTTAGTTTAGAATTTACGAACTATTCTACACGTGTTGAGTATTACTGCTTTTTTGAGTCTCGATGTATACATTGGTTGAAGATCTAGTTGTTTAATGCTTTCATGTAGCTTCTTTGGTATGATGCCTTTTGGCTGATATAATGAGTGGGATTGTATTTACCTTTTTTCTTTTTTCCACATCTTCTTGATCTCAATTGCAAGTTCACTATACTTGTCAATTTTTTTCTTCCACGTGGTCTCGACGTTAGGGGCACATTGGGACAGCAACGTCGATAGGGTAGTTTTTTGTTTCTTCTTGTCAATTATTATTATATCCGGTCTGTTGTGATGTATCGTTTGGTCTGTTATAACTGTGCGGTCGTAATATAATTTGAAATCTTTACAAACTAGTACTTTCTCGGGTTTGTATTTGTAGTAAGGTGTTTGTGTGGCAATGATGTTGTACTTTATTGCTATTTTTTTGATGAAAAATGTTAGCTTACTTGTTATGTCTGTAGAGGTTATCTGTTTGACATAGTGACTGGGGACCCGGATATGATGTGTTCGATTGTTTCAACACCCTCACGGGTACATTTTCTACATTGATTTGTTTACTGTCGCATCTTTTATTATGTATTTTTTATAATTGTTTGTTCGCAATCACTCTGTCTTGAATAGCCATCATAAAACCTTCTGTTTCTCCAAATAGTTACCCCGTTGTTTAAACCCCCTATTTGATGCTTTAATATCTACGTGATCTTTGTGTAGTTCTCATAATGTCTCTTGTGTAGGGGCTTTTTCTGAGAGACGTAACTCTTTTGCAGCGTCAGTTATGAGGTTCCCTTTTAGATTAACTTTTCGTTTGCAGATTGAGTGGGAGTTAATGATTTGTCAGCTGGCACCACAGCCTCTATGTAGTGAGGCTTGTTCTCTTTGTAAAAAAGTATTATTCTTAAAAATGTCTATTTGTTTTATAATATAAGTTGTTCAGATCAATTGGCCCGTCCTCACTTTTTCTCTTGGGAAGTGTCACTCTCTCTATTGCTGATTTAGGATGATGTATTCTGTGTTGGTGAGTCCTTTAGGTACGAGTTAAATATTTCCAGCTCGTGGATGTCCTTGACTGCGTCCTTTTATGATTTCCGAATGATATGTCCAAGGTAACTGTTATTAGCATATGTATTTATTTTTGGGGGCTGTGAGCCTTGTTTTTACCGTTAAGTTGCGTCCTTGAGGATAGACTTTAGTGTTTCTTGTATGTATCTATCATTTTTCTTTCATTACTTTATTTTCAATTCTGGCGAGCTTTGTGAGAATCCGAAATATTTGTATACATCGTTTTCGTCCATTATTCCAATCCTCTTTCCATCCTCTACTGACCCTTCTGCTGCGTAACCGTTACCCTTTTCGATATTTGCGTCCTTACATTTGTGCTACTCCAAACTCCATGCAGATATCTTGACTCAATTCTAATTTGTATTGACTAACTGTTTAGTTGAGGCAACTTGGATGCATACAACTTTAGATCATGCCATGTAGAATAGGTGCGAAATTCTTGACATACATTCTTATTTCCCTGAATTTTAATCCGTATATTGATTTCTTTAAGCATATGCGACAGTTGGTTTAATGACAGACAAAACCCATAGCACTTAATGAGTCACCTTGGAAAATGCCACGTTTAATTTGGATTGGATCTGAAGTTATCTGCTGGTTTTTCATATTTAGTTTTAGTATTATTATTATTATTTATTTTATTATTTTATTATTGCTTATTATTAATTAAATTTATTTTTAAAAAAAAACTTATTATTATTATTATAGTATTATTATTATTATTTTATTATTATTATTCATTAAATTCTACTTTTATTATTCTATTATTCTTATTATTATTATTTTATTTTTATTATTATTCTTATTATTACTATATGGGTTTTCAGCATACGCCCGCTTTAAGACCATAGTAATTGATTACATAGCAGTTGTCTAACTCCTTCAATTAATTAAGCTTATTGTATAGCTTGGCACGTTAAGCCGGAGGTTTCTGGGTTCGAACACCATCGGGAGGGGGCAAACCTTTTTCGACAACTGCTATGTATTCAATTATTATTATTATTATTATTACTATTATTATTATTATTATTATTATTATTTATTATTATTAACTAACTGTTATATCTTCTTGGCAGAATCAATAATTTCTTATGGTCTATTAGCATGGGGCAATTTCGAGTAACTTCACTTAAAACCCCTTCAAGTGTTGAATAAATGTTAAAACTCATTTATCCCCTCGAAATAACAATCAATACGTTTTCCATACACATGATTTGTACACATATTGCTTTTTTATTGCCTGTTTCTTTATGTATCGAGTTCGCCTTTTTGGTCAATATATTATTTTTAGTTGAACATCTACCAAAATTCACGCAACTGGCATCAATATAATACAGATTTATGTTAAAACTAACTTTGATATTCCAGAATACGTCCAATAAGTACGGCCAGAGACTCTGGTATTCTTTATCCGCATACTTTTAATCAATTACCGAGGAAATATGAAATATTTGGCAATCGATATAGTGAGGTTAAAATAAACTTAAAAAATTTTCTATACTCAGTTCCATTGATAGGCCTATTGATTAAACTTATAAATCATTTTTAATTTGCTTAATTTAAAACTATTTCTTTGTTATACAGTTCCGCGATTTTTATCATGTAGAATGTTCTCGCCGGTCATATCAAATTCAATTAGTGATATTTCAGTATTGTAAAGTCCGTCTTCTCTTGTTGTATTGTATGTGAATTTCAGTTTTTTAATTTAGCCTATGAACTTATTTGTGTATCAAATTAAAATTTAATTAAATCTGTCTGATCCATGTACAATATAACTGTTTCATATCCCACAGACAGCCGCTATAGTGGCTTTGGTGGACAACGATGTCAAATTGTTTTTTTTTGGGGTAAAAAAAATGCTGTATTATTATTATATCAATTAAACAAAAAATATATTATAACTTATAATTATTTATTATTATTCCTTATTATTATTCATTCTTATTAGTATTATTTATTATATTATCATTATTATTATTAATTATTTATTATTCTTATTTAACTATTTTAATTATTTTTATTATTATTATATTACATATTACACTATTCCTCATTACTTATTATTATTATATTCTTATTATTCTTATATATTATTAATAATAATATAATTAATGTTTTTAAACGCAAGTCCGCTTTCACATATCGTGACGTAAGGTTTGTTCTGTTGACCCGGTAGCTCAATTGGTAGAGCTATGGTTTGTTAAGCCGGAGATTCTGGGTTCGGACCCCAGTCGGGGAAATCTTTTACGACAAATAATAATACAAACACATAATACAATACATAATAATACAACAAATAATAATAATTAAATATATTATATATATATAATAATAATAATAATAATAATAATATAATAATAATAATAATAATATTTTTTTTTTTTTTTTTTTTAATTTATTGAAGCACAAAAACTAAATTGAACAAGATTCACATACATTTCCTCCCACTAAGCCAATTGGACTCATCAGTGGGTTTACATATTAGTAATTGCTATTACATCTCATTCGTAGCGTCAGGCTTTCATCATGAAATAAAAAATAAAAAAAAACATTCAACTATTTAAATGAAATATCCTTAAGTACATAGAGTAATCAATGTACAAACATAAATACTAACAACCTTTACAAAACATACAAAAATAGAATATACAGAATCACTAATTATAAATAATATATCTTATACGGTCTACCACACGATTCGTTTTCAACAGACTAAAGCATCCTGGAATAGGACTTAAAATGACTTAAATGGCATGAAGGCAGGTTGTTCAGTAGTGGCGATTTTACTCTATCCCTTTATTATGAATGTTGTCCGGAATAAAAGTTCAGCCGGCATGAATTAACAACTTTAGTATAAGATAATGTACACAACGCTCACCATGTTTGGTTTTCGGGCATTGGAACCACGAATTTTCCTTTACTAACAAGTTACTCGTTCCCTTTATTATGTAATATGGTTTTTATGTTCATATTAAAATAATACTTTAAAACCACCTATAATTAAACAGCTTTTGTAACTGTCAGTTTAAAGCAACTCACAAAAACGGCATTTTCTTTGCTTGCTATTGGTAATACCTTTTAGGGCAAACTATTTTAATAGTGTATTTTGGATTTGAATCATCGTGTTTTATTATATGCAAGACGCCGCTTCCCCACGAGAGAAACGCTATGACATAATGATTCAGCTACTGCAAATAAAACCTAATCTTGGCATATCATCAAACACTACTGAGTTTTTAGTTTATACAATTTTATATGCAACACGAGCTAGTTTCGAAAAATGTAGTCACGTGTGGCTTCCACGAAAACTCACGATCAATGAAACACCAAATCACATATGGTATGCCAAGATCAGTTTGTTTTTGTACGCATTCCACAGGCGGTGGTCGTACGTGTTCAATTATGATATACACTTTGCCTCATGAAATATTAAGATTAACGTCATCATTTCTATTCGAATTTAAAGGGCATGCATATGTGAAAACAATTTTGGTTTTTCAAACGTTGATTACTAGTTTCCCGATCATAGTCCACACTGTGATTCCCTAAAATCATTGTTCATATTTTGTGTGGTTGCGAAGCTTAAGTTCCTATGTCATTGCTAGTAGTTAGCAAGGTCTCAGCATACATCATTAGTAAACACTTAACTAATATTTATTAATGACGTTCACGTATATAATATAAAATTGCGGTCCCTAATATGGTCCTTGTGGTACACCAGTAGTGACATTTTTTGTTTTACTTATGTGTTCCCTATTTTTTACCATAAACGTTTCTATTTTTCTAGGTACCGCGGAACCACTTTTAGAACTGTACCTCGTTTCCCATGACTCTCTAAGCATTCCAACAAGTTTATTATTCTTTATGTGTCAATGCTTTGGAGAAGTCGACAAAAGTTGCAACTATATCAAATTGCTATTTAAGCTGTATAATTAATCATGAAAATTTTAGGTACCAAATCCTGTGTACATTTCCCTTTTTGAAATCCTGCCTGAACTTCCTTATAATTCCAAATTTAAATAGGTCACTAGTTAAAACAATCTGATATATAACGCTCCATTATTTTTTCATACCAGAATAGCAGTGCTATAGGGCGGTAAATTTGCAAACGATGTATGATCTCCTTTTTTTGTATACCGGTCCTCACGACAGATATCTTCTTCTTTCCGGTACGCAACCGTCCTCCTTTTCGATATATTTTAATTACATGTGGTATAACGGGGCTTAGTCGTTTACATAAGTTATTTTACGTCCACCGCTCTGATTCACTCGAAACCTGGCTGTTTTATTTACATTGATTCCCATAATTCGTGTCACTATATGTACTTTTACAGGAGGCAGCCCAAGACCTGCGTGGCAGCCTCCGTCCCAATGTGATGTGACAAGTCACACCACATACCTGACGAATTGAAGCCACCCCATCATTGAAACTGTCTGCTGACCTGTTTTGCGATGGTCTCATGGTTGTGCGATTTAGCTAAATACTGTTGAATAACAGCGTCGACTGAACTCTTTTGTTTTTCCGTCCCGTTATTTGATTAATAGTTATTGCACACTTCTTTTATACCGTTACTGTTGTTTATGGAACACGTAACATACTTTGTTTGTGGCAGCTATATATGCTTGTTTACATAATTTCTGAAAGCCACATATTCGTTCTATAAGTTGCCTTCGATTGATGCAACCACGTACATCTTTCCACGTCCTAAAAGACGGTCTCTTTGTCTAAGTCACTGAATCAAGTTGTCTGTACTCCTTGTCCCGCACTGTACCCGCTTCTTTTTAATTTGTTTCTGTAAACCGTGACTTATATAACTGTTTATTTCAAATTCCTTGCACAACGCATCAAAAGTACTGAACAATCCTCAATTTCTCAGGCGATGCCAATTAACAGATTTTAATATTGCAAGATAGTACTCCTTTTCATTCATACCCGTTTTAATTTCCTTATGTCCCTCACACATCCAATATTTAAATCCTACCGACACAAGTATCAGGTAGTGGGGTCAGATACTTTAGTTGTGAAAACCGCCGATTTCATATCAGCTTGAGATTGGGTGGTCCGTGTACTATGTAATGATCAATACAACTACTAGCCAGATTATCTAAACAACATGCTTCCCTAGTAGGGCCGTTTAATAACATCTCAAAAATCCATTTAGCTGCGATCAAATTTTCATAGCGTTGCCAGTCTTATTACAACTATCAAGGGTGTTTATGTTACATCTCCTATAATTCCAAACTATTTCCGTTGGGTTGGGTATTTCAAGAACATTATGTCACTCTATATAACTTCATTTTGGTATGGCAGGGTTTGAGTCTGGGAATAATATAATAATGTGGGGGAGAATATATAATAATAGAATAATATAATTATTATAAAAAGGTGACTCATTAAGTGCCTTATGGTTTTGTCCTGTCATTAAACCCACCCTTTTTGGTTCAACCATAAAAAATTTGGACCCCCCCCCCTTAACGAATCGACATACGGATTTAAAATTAAGGACAATAATGTGGGTATTTCCACACCATTTCCCACCTGTCTCCATGGTGACCTAAAGTTGTATGCACTCCATTTTGCGTCACTAACGTCTAGTCAATACACATTAGAATGTAGTCAAGATATCTGCTGGATTTTGGAGTAGACTAAATGTAATACGCTACATATCGACAGGGTAAGGTTACCCAAACAGAAGAGTTCCGCTAGATTATGGAATAGGATTGGGAGATATGGGCTGAAACGATGTATACAAATTTTAGGATTCACACAGCTGCCCAGAATTGACATAAAGTTAGAAGCAAATTGATAGATACATACAAGAACGACAAAGCTATCCTCACATCGCAACTAAACGGTAAACCAAGATCACAGTCAATAAATACATATGCCTGTGTCCCCAGTACTTACTATTCATTCGATCATTTAAAGGGACGCAGACAGACATCCACGCTTTGGAAATATTAACTCGTACTACACTTTACCCAACACAGAATACATCATCCTAAATCAGGCATAGAGAGATTGACACTTCCAAAGAAAAGGAGGACGGGCCTAATTGAATCTGAACAACTTATAATTTCTAAACAAATAGAAATTTTAACGAAATACTTTTTTACAAGAGCAACCAATCCACACTTCTAGGCCTGTAGTGCTAGCTGACAAATCCATTACTCACTCAATCTAGTCAGAACGAAAATGTCCAATCTACAAGGGAAACTCATAACTGACGCTTCAAAGAGTTAACGTCTCCTTCAGAAAAGACCCCTTACACGAGGACATTATGAATGAACTACACAAAGTACACGTAGATATTAAGCCAGCCAATAGGTGGTTTAAACAACGGGAACAATTTGGAGAAACGAAGGTTTTCTGATGGCTTTCCAGACGAGTGATTGCGACGAACAATTATAAAAAATACATAATACAAGCATGCGACAGTAAACGATACGTGTAGGAAATGTAGTGTCAAAGGGTGAACAATCGAACACATCATTACGGGTGCCAGATACTATGTCCAAACAGATACCTCTACAGACATAACCAAGTAGCTAACTATATTCATCAAAACTCTCAATCAAGTACACACCTCATTGACACACACACACCTTACTACAACTACAACCGAGAAAAGTGACTAGATATTAAGAATTATACCACTTATAATTACTACCGCACGTTTATAACATACCAAACGTTTATGTTGACATCAAAACGTACCGGCTTTAATAATATTGACAGGGGAAGAACAGAGCCTTACCCCTTATCGGGGGACGTTGCTATCCCCAATGTGCCATAACAGTCGAGACCACGTGGAAGAAAAAAATTGACAATATAGTGAACTTGCTAATTGAGTCAAGAAGATGTGGAAACGAAAAAGGTAAATACATCCCATTCATTATATCAGCCAACGCATCATAACCGAAGAAGCTTACATGACAGCATTAACACTAGATCTTCAACCCAATGTTACATCGAGCTCAAAAAGGCAGTAATCTCCCACGTGTTATGAATAGTTCTTAATTTCTAACTAGAAATGATCCTTCGAGAATTTCGAGACGCTTCCATCCTGACATGGTTTTTCGTGGTTCGCCATATCCGAGAGCAAATGGCCTAGGAGCGACGAGAAATCGGCCACTATCCGTACACACAGGAAAGAAAACATCATCTACAAACAATATTAGAATTTAATAATGCCTTATTTTAGTTAGAGTTAAACAGAAGTATATGTATGTCATAGGTAACGCATGGAATTCTTGACGTAAGTCCCGTACACTGTTCTGCATTTCCGGTTTTACCCGAGTTTGTATGCATACATCCAATAAATAATAATATATAATATTATTATTAATTATTATTGTCAAATTGTTTTTTTGTAAAAATGCATGTAATATTCTTAATAATTTAAAAAAAAAAATTATATAATATATATTTATTATTATTATTAATATTATTATTATTATTAATAGTAATATTATTATTATTATTATTATTATTATTTTTTATTATTATTTTATTTTTTTATTTACCTGTTTCCACACTCGTACAAACGGTACAAGTAAATGCCATGTATGCTTTACTATGTCAAGCAATACATGTGCCTATAATTATAATAACACGGTTCATATTCAAAACTTATCCAAATCTATACCATATTCCACATAACCATTCAAATCAAACTAATCTTAATCTTTACAAAATATACAACATAAATCGGTTTATTAAAACATTGTCTTGAGGAAATTTTCGACTATATGGCAATGTACAATTATAACCGCTTTTCTGGCATTTTGATGATAAATTCTTGTTAATGTCCCATTTGGTGTAACGATTGTGTTAGGTTGTGGTGGTAATACTGCCGTGGCTGACACAATACTTGGGGTATGAGTATGACTTGAATCTTGTTTTCCACATTATTCCTTTCTTTCTTTTTGTCGCTAAGTCAAAGTACGGCTAACTTTTCTGTCGCCATCGTTGTTTTCAATATTTTGGCCTTACTGGAAATTGCACATCAATAATAATGTTTGCCGTTTTTGATTTATCCGTTACAATGATTCAGGCCTATTATGTTTTATCTGTCTTATCTGTACTAACAGCCCGATCATAATAAAGGTCTTCCCATCACAATTTTCTAATACTTTTTCAGGTTGGGTACTTGTAGTATGGTACCCAGTTACGATGTTTCTCCAGTAACGAAACACTTTTTGGGCCAGTGAATGTTTGGGAATTATGTTGGCCAACTTGATTATGGTATGTGCAAATAGTCTGGACTGGGCTAAGTTTACATCCCGAATTACATGATCTATGTCGCTTGGTTAAGTTGCACTTTCTACATTTATCATCCTAATTGTATTTCTTAATGAGTGCTTCTTGTAATTTTCGTGTTGGCAATTACTTATCCTGTAATGGCCCATGAAAAATCCCTCTGTTTTTCTTCCGAGATTAAATCGCCTACTGTAACCATTTATGAGATGCATCAGTGTCTACATAATCAAGATGCCTTCTGTGTGCTTCTCGCTGATGTGGTTTTATCCTGTTGGTTTGCGGGGCACAGTGTGCTTCTTTCATATCATCACTGCAGGAAGGGGGGGGTTTGTCATCCATTTGCAGATCGGGTGAGATGGTGTGGGGGAGTGTTTGACATCCGCTTTGCAATACGCTTATGATAATGGCGCGAAGTAATTTTACTATAGACTAAGTAGGGTTCGGCGTTGACCAATTGCTTTGCTTACTACGTGCGTATTTAATCAGTTATCCCTCTTCCACCGGGCTGTGCGGGAGCGCTGGTGGCTGCGGAAGGTGTCGTCCTTTCGGTGGGCCGCCGCTCTGGGTGTGAAGTCGGTATTCTGTTTAATAGTTCTTATTTTTCGATTAATTGCTTGCATCTCAAGTTTGTGTTCCCAGGTTTAAATACCGAAAGACTACATTAAAACTGGTACGCATAAGTATTAATTGCTTTCACTTTATGTTTCCCGTTTTAAATTTTGATGTCAGTCTTGCTTTCACTCTCTTCACAAAGTATCTTTAAGCTTGCTCTTCGCTTCCGCTTGATGAATCTGTTCAGCTTGAATGACCCACGGTAGTTTATACACCTCACCTTCTTCCTTCCTTCAATCACAATTTCACCCGATAGTTGAACACCATTGAGCTTTGAACTTTTCCCTTATGACACATAATACTTTTATCACTTTTCTTCCAAATTCATTTGAATCTCTTGGCTAAACGAATGTGTGAATTTGTAACGTATGATTGAGTTTGTGCATCTGTGATCGCATATAGTTTTATATCATCCATGTACATTAAATGATACAGTTCCAATAGTGTATTACCACTTTCGTTGATTTGAATCCGTATTTTGATTTTATTTAGCAATTTTGATATGGATCTAACGCCATGCAGACCAAGTGGGCTTAAGAGTCACCTTGAAAAAATTATTCCACGTGCGAATTTTTTAGTTCACCGTTTGACAAAGTTTTTCTGTCAATTTTATATCTAACGTTTGATTCTCCATGTTTTTCATAGCGTTCTTCAAAACTGTATTAACATGGATCTATTTTATATATTTACAATACATGTAACAGCCATTAATGAGGCACAGAGTCCATACGCCTTTTTGTAGTCAATATAATATGCAGTATGATTTCCTTTTGGACACATGTGGTTTGTCTCATAACCAAGATCTTAACCAACTGTTTCCTTACAAACCTTGGGAATACTTTTTAGAGCCCTTATTGTTCCTCTATAATTAATTATTCTTATTATTATTATTATTCTATTATTATTATTTTATTATTATTATTTTATTTATTATTATTCTTTATTATTATTTTATTATTGTTATGGTTATTTATTGATTATTTTATTGGATGTATTTCATACAAACTCGGTTAAAACCGGAGCTAACATGTTGTACGGACTTACGTCAAGTACTTCCATAGTGTCCCGATTACATACATTATTACTTTTGTCTTAACTCTAACTAAATAAGTCATTTATAAATTCTTATATATTGTTTGTGGATGATGTTTTCTTAGTTTTCTGTGGATCTGTGTACGGTCTGTGCGATTTCTCGTCGCCATCCTAGCTTTGCTCTTCGGACTATGGGAAACCACGAAACCATGTCAGGATGGAAGCTGTCTCGAAATCTCACGAAGTATCATTTTGTCTTTGTTTAGTTTAGCAAATTTAACGAACTTTCTAACGTGTTGAGTATTACTGCCTTTTGCGTCTCGATGTCTACATTGGGTTGAATATCTAGTTGTTTATGCCTTTCATGTAGCTTCTTCGGTATTATGCCGTTGGCTGATATAATTGAATGGGTTGTATTTACCTTTTTTCTGTTTCCACATCTTCTTGATCTCAATTGCAAGTTCACTATCTTGTTCAATTTTTTTTTCTTCACGTGGTCTGACGTTATGCACATTGGATAGCAACGTCGATAAGGGTAGGTTTCTTGTTTCTTGCTTTTCAATTATTATTAAATCCGGTCTGGTGTGAATGTATCAGTTTGTCTGTTATAACTGTGCGGTCGTAATATAATTTTGTATCTTTACTATCTATTACTTTCTTCTGGTTTGGTATTTGTAGTAAGGTGTTGTGTGTGTCAAGAGGTTGTACTTGATTCTATTTTTTTGATGAGATCATGTTATCTACTTGGTTTGGTCTGTAGAGGTAATCCGTTTGCTATTGATTGCCCCGGATATGATGTGTTCATTGTTTCACCCCTTGCACTACATTTTTCGACATTGATCGTTTACTGTCGCAATCTTGTAGTATTTTATTTTTTTTATAATTTGTTCGTCCGCAATCACTCTGTCTTGAAATAGCCATCATAAAACCTTCTGGTTTCTCCAAATGTTCCCCGTTGTTTTAAACCCCTATTTGATGCTTATATCTACGTGGACCTTTGTGTAGTTCTCATAATGTCCTCTTGTGTAGGGTCTTTTTCTGAGAGACGTACCTCTTTTGACAGCGTCAGTTCTGAGTTTCCCTTGTAGATTGACATTTTCGTTTGCTAGATTGAGTGGAGTTAATGATTTGTCAGCTAGCACTACAGCCCTATGAAGTGTGGATTGGTTGCTCTTTGTAAAAAAGTATTTTTTTACTTACTTTTACTGTTTTTTTAATGCTTTTAATGTGTGTAACTTTGTGAAATATATATATATATAATATAAACTTTTTTTGTGTGAAAATTATTATTATTATTATTATTATTATTATTATTATTATTATTATAATTATTATTATTATTATAATTATAATTATTTTTATTATTAGTATTATTATTATGTAATTATAGGCAAACAGTTCTATAATAATATGTATCAGCTTAGCGATATGAAGTGGATGCAGGAAGCCTTTCATATATTTTGTGTCCTACATCCATCGCAAATAAAATTAAAATTAAGCTAAACTAAACTAAACTAACTAACTTACATTTCAGATAGCATGCCTTTTGATGAAAATGATGAGATGAAAATAAATCAAAATACATAAAATTGATAAGTAGAGTAGTTACACACATTAATAGCATTAAAAAAACAGTTAAAGTAAGTAAGAAGTAAGTAAAAAGTATTAAAATTTGATTATACCAGTGTAATAGTTTTATATGCGTCAGCAAATAAATAAATTCAAAAACTCCAAAACTGTTTCCTACTAAAGAAATTTTGTATTTTTCAATGTGGGGTCGAACTACGTGGTGTCGAAGAGAAAGTTTCAATAAAGTACTAATTTCAGCCACATAAATTGGTGTTTTCAAACAGTAATCAAGTGCGTTACAATTCACGACAATATGTGAACCCTGCATCCAAACACCATCACAATTCCAAAATACAACTATAAGGTAATTCCATTTTGAGTAAATTATATAATTTACGGGAGAACTTAACCGATAAAAAACCCGCTAGTAATGCAGGGCTAGGGGTTCACACAGATCAAATATTATCACATAAGTTATTATTACACAAGGCCGTGATAATTTGTAATGGTGACGTATTTTAATGTATTCAATCTTCCCCCCCCCCCTACTTCACACATATATAAGAGCTGCAAGCTAGTATGTTGTCATAGGATCAGTCGGTTCTCAACATGACTTTTATAATAACAGTTCTCTTTCTTCTGACATTGGTTTTTGTTGCCTCTGATGGTTCCGACCAGATTGGTATTGGTCGGTGTCCTTATGTAAATGCTAAAGATGCCGTCGACAGAAATAAAGTAAGTCACATGTCATTTACTCTAGTTTGGCGTATTTTACTATTTTGTTTGGATATATACATATATATATTTTTTTATTATTTATCAATTATTTTACCAATATTGGGCTTAGTAGGAAGGTTGTCAGAAAAGAGCAGTATGCCCCAAGCACAAGGTGTCTGCCAGCCTAAACACAACAAATTGTAAGCGTAATCTTTTACAACATTAGAAGAAACAAATTAACAAGATATTATCAATTTGCATTAGCAATAAAAATGTTATAACTTTTCGAATCCACATTCATTTTTTGTGATGATGTTTAAAGGTCAGCAAATCGCGATCAGAGTCATTTCAAGATTTAAAGAATTTATTGTCGCCAACATAATTCTTGGAAAATTATTGCAAATTACCCGTTTTGAGGCATATTTATTGTCTGTTACTAATAAAAGAAATCTTTGGAAAATGTGGTCTCAAAGCGACAATCACACATTCTTACTTGACATTTTGGTGCAAATCACAAACCACAAGCATAAGCAATAGAGCTTCCAAGTGATTGGATTGGATATTGCTTAACGTCTCATATTTATGCAACTTGGCTAATCGAGACGAAGGGAGGGACGTAAGGGGTGACGCGGGGGAACAAGGGGTGGACAGGTTTGTGCTGGTCAGAACCAGCCACAAGCATATGGGGAGGGCAGGGGTTCCCACACGTCGTGGTCGTCTCCGTCTGTGTCATCATCCGTCCGTGTTGCCATTGTCGTCGCCGTCGGGGAGGTAGTCAAAGGGAAGGGGGAAGTTCCCCGACGACGACCCAGAGCTCGCCATTAGTTTCAGAGAGAAAAACTTCCCTAATCACGGGCCAAACCACGAGAAGGTTGCGAGTTGGAATTTGATGGACCAAAGAAAGACATCTTTGATCTTAGATAACGTACGAATTTTCTTCTGCAAATGTATGAATACTGTATTGCTGTTCTACGGCATTAATGGGTTTGATTTTACCTTAAATTTTTGCAACTTAACATGATATATAGACTACAGGTATAAACAGGTACGTAAGTTCAAGTATCGATAGGTAAACCGTAAATTAAAAACATCGATGTCGGTCGAATTTGAGGTAAATAATCTGTTTACTCTGGTTGATTACTCAACCTATTTGTAGAGTTGATAGATTATGGGTCGTGAAGGGTATTTTGTATTGAAATATTTGTCTCGATTAAATATTGTTAAAAACACCAAACGGTTAAATAATCGACTATAATCGACCCTAATATTCCTCAGGGAAGATTAGGACCACCAATACAGACCAAAATGATAACCTAATATGATGATTTAATATCATAAAAGGGTGAAATTTGACAGAAATTCAAAATATAAAGCTTGAAAGTTTAAAAAGTATAACAAATAAAATTTATAGGTTTCTTAATTAATAAATCATTGCCTTGTTTAAAATTTCGTCCTCCTATTATGATAAAGCATCCTAAAGGCAATGGTAAGCAAGATGTTAATTACGTGGATACTCCACGTTTCTGATTATAACGTGGTTTTCCATTTTATGAATAATTTGCTGTATCTTCGAAGGCGAACTTTGTCGCTCACACTTCTTTCTCTTGCAGCTGTTTGGTGGGACTTACTGGGTTGAGCAACGAAAGTATTATCAACCGCTTCAAAAAGACAAATGTGCCTTGCTGTTTATTGACCATACTCTATATAACGGCAATCTAAGAGTGTACTACTCGTATCAGAGCAATTTGTAAGTGGATAATAGTCAATGCCATGGAAACTATACCAGGATTTCTCCATGCTAGGGGCTTTTATTAATTATTTTTCTACCTTTGTTTTCTTTTTAATGATTCATGCATTTTTCAGTGGCTTTGTATCGTTAGGCCCTTGTGTCTACACTCTAGTGATAATGCACACATCCAAATCAATAGCATAAAGAAAGAATGGGATGGAATGAGTGACATTTAAATGTAGATTGAAGGGTAGTTGGATGAGCGAAGCGAAGACTTCAATTTCACTGACCCCCAAAAATTTAGCTCGGGTGTTTTTTATTTTTTTGTTTTGGTTTTTATTTTTTTCTGTTTGTTTCCTCTCTACCGGGCAAACGGCATATGCGATCTTGATGAAAATTGGAGGGGACCTTTGAAATCTCTGAACTTAGACCTGCCACGTTTTTGGGTACAATCGAAGTAATATTTCTCATAAATATTGTACTTTTACGATTTTTTTTCGATTTTTAGTGCGATATTTTCATGATATTTCTTCCGATTCTGACCAAACGGGTGGGGCTACAACGTTCATATTTTACATAGACATTAAAGTTATGGTAATGTAGTACATTTGAAAGAAAAAAATTGAAAAGTTTGGCCAGAATCCATAGAAATAAAGGTTTTGTTATAAGTTTATTTGAGTTATATCATAACAATTAACAAGGCCGCTTCGCGAACGCTTTTCCTAGTCGCGTTGATGGATGAGCTTTTTTGTAAGTTTTTAGTTTGCGTGGAATCTCTTTTCTTCTACAAGTGCTTTTTGAACGCATTGTAGTTGATTGTTGTCAAGTTTCTATTGTTACTTGTTAATTGTTATTATATTCCTCAAAAAACTTATATTAAAACCTTTATTTTTATAGATTCTGGATAACTTTTTCAAGTTTTTCTTTCAAAATGTACTATATATATATCACCATAACCTTAATGTCCGTATAAAATATTAACGTTGTAGCCCCACCCGTTTGGTCAGAATCGGCCCAAATGTCACGAAAATTTCGCACTAAAAATCGAAAAAAAATCGTAAAAGTACGATATTCATGAGAAATATTTCTTCGATTGTACCCGAAAACATGGCAGGTCTAAGTTCAGAGAAGACGAATGTCCCCTCAAATTTTCATCAAGATCGCATATGCCGTTTGCCCGGTAGAGAGCGAACAAATAGACAAAACTACAAATAAAAAACAAACAAACAAACAAACATACAAACAAACAAAAAAACACCCGAGCTTAATTTTTGGGGGGTTTAGTGAAATTGAAGTCTTCGCTTCGCTCGTCCAACAAGTAACAATAGAAACTTGACAACAATCACCTACAATGCGTTCAAAAAGAACTTGCAAGAGTAAAGAGATCCCAAGAAAACTAAAAACTTATTAAAAAAGCTCGACTAAAAAAAACGCTCGCGAAGCGGCCTAGTAATTTGAAATCTTCGTGCTATAGGAAGATTTTTCAACCGAAAAAAAAACATTATTTCCATCAGCACAAGTCACATCTCGAACTCGCAAAATGTGTCCAACTCCATACTAATAATACCCAGTGTCACGCAGTAAAAGCGTATTGAGCCACTTAACCGAATTCATTATTCCGTAAGAGCAAAATTAGTAATTATTTATACATTTACGAAAGTATATTAAAAATGGTATGTTCTCCAGACGACCATGTTAGCGGATAATGGGTCCAGTCATGAGTCCACGAGCTAAAAGGACCAATTTAAAATGTCTGGTTTTAATGGTCCATTCTTAATTACGTCCACTATATTTCGCACATGACAAATCGGTAACATTATTTCTTCCTCTAATTATTTTCCATTACTTAATGTTTCATGCTGACGGTTTATTTAAGTATTATACTGTTTTGAAATTTGCACAACTGTACAATGGAATATGATAAACTTTAACAAGAATCGAAATGCATTTCAAATTGAAAGGGAGTATTATTCTGTGAAGTATACGTTTGGTAATAAAACCTATTACGTTTTATATTATGAGTAAGACCACGCCTATTATGGTAAAGACTAAAATTAATATACTTATTTTTAATTGTTGTATATCAAAGATGTTTTAATCCGGAATTTTTAAAAATATTTGTGTTTGTACCACTTATAACGAGGGACAATTTTGCCACCGATTACCGAATACAGAAAAAAACATACAAAAAAACAAAAACCACCCGAGTTATATTTGTCGGTGTACTAGCAAAACTGATGTTTTCGCTACGCTCATCCAATGACCTCTCTGAACGATATTTTCTATCAACAGAGGCGCTTCCTCGACAAAAATATTAGCTGGGTCAATATTTTTTAAATGGAATATTATAATTAAATTATTTTTTTTAATTAAATGTTGTCAAAATTTAAAAAAAAAACATTAATGTATTAGGAAAGGATACTGAATACATTAATGAATCAAGTAGAGATCGTTATTTTAAATTTCGTTTTATTTATTTTACCATTTTCCCTTTAAGATTAGCATTACCATGTTTTTTCCATGTCCATGGGAATGACATAATTGTTTATCCATGGGAATGACAAAAGTAAGGTTATTCACCCCTATTCATATGGTACAAATGAAAAAGTACTGCACTCCCTAGCAAATTAGACTAAAAAAACTACCCTGAAACCACAGAATTTTTTTTTTTTCATTATTAAGCCTAATTATTACTTGTGCCATGGGAATGACATAGTATAAAGAGACTTACCTACAAATCGCCGTTCTATTACATTGTTTAGTGTAATAATGGAACATGAAAGCTACCCTTAGGCATAGCTTAAATTAACTTTTTATCCTTTACATTTTACTTATCATTGCCAAAAGAAAGTTCTGCAACAAAGGGGTGAAAAAAATACAAACAGTATTTGCCATGTTAATGACAACAAACTAAGGGACACGACTTTTAGAAGGGGTGGTGTCTTAGGGTAAATTCATATGCTACAACAACAACAATTCCAATGATAGTTATCATATTCCTCAACAGATAGAGCCAAAATGCAGTTTGTTAGTGATAGAGGGTACAGTCTTGGACACACTTATGTATATAGAAAAGTAATGAGGGACATGCC
This sequence comes from Sweltsa coloradensis, assembly GCA_024449915.1. Taxonomy (NCBI): domain Eukaryota; kingdom Metazoa; phylum Arthropoda; class Insecta; order Plecoptera; family Chloroperlidae; genus Sweltsa; species Sweltsa coloradensis. The sequence goes on from JAMZAV010003540.1 coordinate 56,393, forward strand.
ATGGGAATGACATTTGATAGGTACTAGGAAAACGCTTAAGTCCCGCCGCGTTGTTGGATGAGCGTAATTGGTGCATTGAGCTGCCATGCGTTATGCGAATTTTCTGTTGTTCTGTGGAAAAATCATTACTAAGTTGAAATTTTTTTTAAATGAAATGAAATGAAATGAAATTAAATAAAAAATTAACTTTAATTTTTTAATTTATTATTATTTTTATCGTAATTGTTAAAAAAAAATCGTAAAATTGCAATTTTTATAAGAAATAATTTCTCGATTGCGCTCAAATTTAACACTAATATATTAATTCATAAAATAAAGGTTCTGCGAAAAAATCATTACAATCGGATAAAGCATGTAGATGTTATAAGTCAATGAATTGTTTAAAAAAAGAAAAACCCCGTAAAATTTCGATTTTTATGATAAATATTTTTTCAATTGCGCTCAAATTTCACAAGAATATCTTAACTCATAAAATAAAGGTTCTGTGCAAAAATCATTAAAATCGGATAAAGCATGTAGGTGTTATAAGTTAAAGAAATTTTTAAAAAATCGAAAAAAATCGTAAAGTTGCGATTTTCATGAGAAATAATTTTCCGATTGCGCTCAAAAACGTGGCAGTTCTCAGTTCAGAGATTTCGAAGGCCTCCATAAAATTTCATCTCAATCGGAGTATCGGTTTAGCCGGAATCGTGCGGACAAACAGACAAAAAAAAAAAAAAAAAAAAAACATTCCGGATTTTTTTCTCCAGTGTAGTAGAATGGAATCTTCGCTTCGCTCGCTACGCTCATCCAATTATACCCTATTTTAAAGGGTAAATTGAAGTGAAAATTATTGAAATGTGTTTAATAGCGTGTGGAATTATGACATGAATTTTAGAAAACATTGGAGATTTTAATATTAAAATTTGATATGGAAAAACTTAAAGACCCAGCTACAAAAGGTTACATGATCTCACTGCAAAGCTATGGACCACTGCCTCCTAGATGATGCTCGTGGCTCCTCGTTCCCTGCCTGTTCACGCGCACAGTGTTAATTGTTGTCCTGGCAGCGCTAGTTACCGTCCCCAAAAGCTCAGTTTTATTTTTGTTGTTGTTTACTTTGAACTTTTAAATTAACAACAATTAAACATAGAAAGTCTGAATTTACAAAACACTAAGGGTACGTTTCGAATGATGCTCCAACGCACCCACAACACCCAGACATGCCCAAGATGCCCGAGGTTTAACATTGGGCGTTACGGGCGTTGTGATGGCGGCGCTGTATACGGAATGCTTTGGGCACGCCCAAGCATGCAAGTTATCATCATACGGAACGTACCCTTTGATGGCATTTTAATCGTCTCTACTTGAAAACAAAAACAAAACAGAGCTTTTGGGGACGGTAACTAGCGCTAGAATGGTCAACAATCAAAACTTGTTGCGTGGACAGGCAGGGAACGAGGAGCCACGAGCAACATCTAGGAGGCAGTGCTATGGACACAGATAATAGAGTACACTGGAGCTAGTATACCATGAATATACACTCTTATGATGTTTTCGATTTCAGGGGCAAGAAGGTACATACAGATGGAGTCTTGTACCCAGTGAGTAATGTCATCACTACCTCTAAGTTCTTAGCCAATTGGCCATATCAAAGTAAGTAATCCATCATATTATAATTTTAACTATAAATAAATAAATAAATAAATAAATAAATAAATAAATAAATAAATAAATAAATAAATAAATAAAAAATAAAGTAAATAAATGAAATAATATATTAAATAAATAAATAAATAAATAAATTTTAAAAACATACTCTGAAAGTAATAAACTGGTTTATTTCTCGATTTGGTTGATCGGGAAACACTCCCGTGGTTGTAATTGTTTTTATTTACTACAATTCAGAAATTAAAAAAGTGTGATTTGTGGTTCGATTCCCGGTTGGGGCGGACTTTTTTAATTTCTGAATTGTAGTAAATAAAAATAAACTGGTTATTTATTACTGGGGTCAGGGTGAACAAAAATTACTACACTTTATCCTACTTCTGTGCGCAGGTGACAGATACGAGCGATGGTGGATCTTAGATACTGACTACAAGAACTTTCTCATTGTCTGGACCTGCAGTGAATTCAAAAGCTGGTTCAGCAACCGTAAGTTGATAAATCTTGTGGGGGCTACAAGCCTAAAAATTGTGCAAATAATGAAGCAAGCATGAAAATTTGAGAATTTACTTTTATGATCACAAGGATTTCAAAAATCGAGGCTCCAAGTTGAGTGAGGACATTCGAACATGACTCGAAAGTAAATGAAACGAACATGAATCGTGTACAATTACTAACATTTTTGAACAGATAGATTCAACAGTAGTCAATTGCCTTCGTTGTTTCTCGAACAATGTCCTTCACACAAACAAAGTTCCGTACAGAATAATGATGCTCTCACACACGTACATCAAGGACCACAACTAAGTTGGCATCCACATTTTACAAATTCTCGTCATTGGTCAGCGATCTAAAGTTGAAAAAAAAGAATATTGTGTAAGTTGTTTCGATTAACGCATTGCCAATTTTAGTTCGTCATTTTCATGGTTATTTTTAACCAATACTCCAATTGCGATGAAATTTTCTGGAGACGTTTGAAATCTTTGAACTTAGAACTGCTCTGTTCGAAAAATCGATCGAAAAATTATTTCTCATGAAAATCGCAATTTAATGATTTTTTTTCGTTTTTCTTTTTTGTTTCTGTTTGTATTGTTGTGTGTTTGTTAACACGATTTCGGCTAAATCGATACTCCAATTGCGATGGAATTTTCTGGAGGCCTTTGAAATCTTTGAACTTGGAACTGCCACATTTTTTAGCGCAATCATAAAATTATTTCTCATGAAAATCGCAATTTTACGATTTTTTTCGTTTTTCTTTTTTGTTTCTGTTTGTATTTTTGTGTGTTTGTTAACACGATTCCGGCTAAACTGATACTCCAATTGAGATGACATTTTCTGGAGGCCTTCGAAAGCTCTAAACTAAAACTGCCACGTTTTTGAGCGCAATTAAAAATTATTTTTCATGATAATCGCAATTGAACGTTTTTATCATTTTTTTAAATTACGATTTTTTCGCTTAAAAAAAGTCTTCGACTAAGTAATGATTTTTTCACAGAACAACAGAAAATCTGCATAACACATGGCAGCTCAATGCACCAATTACGCTCATACAACAACGCGCCTGAAAAAGCGTTTGCGAAGCTTCCTAGTAAAGTTTTATGACTAGAAAAACGCTTTAGTCCCGCCGCGTTGTTGGATGAGCGTAATTAATGCAATGAAATTAATTAATGTAATGTGTAATGCATGCGGATTTTCTGTTGTTCTGTGAAAAAATCATTACTGAGTCGATTTTTTTTTAAATTAAATTAAATTCAATAAAAAATTAACTTAAATTTTAAATTTTTTAATTACTTATCGTAATTTAAAAAAAGAAAAAAAAATCGTAAAATTGCAATTATCATAAGAAATAATTATTCGATTGCGCTCAAATTTAACACGAATATATAAATTCATGAAATCTAGGTTCTGTGAAAAAACCATTACAATAGGATAAAGCATGTAGGTGTTATAAGTCAAAAACCTGTTTTAAATTAGAAAAAAACGTAAAATTTCGATATTCATGAGAAATAATTTTTTGATTGCGCTCGAATTTCACACGAATATCTTCATTCATAAAATGAAGGTTCTGTGAAAAAACCATTACAATAGAATAAAGCATTTAGGTGTTTTAAGTCGAAGAAATTTTTTTTAAATCGAAAAAAATCGTAAAATTGCGATTTTCATGAGAAATAATTTTCCGATTGCGCTCATAAACGTGGCAGTTCAGTTCAGAGATTTCGACGGCCTCCATAAAATTTCATTGCAATTGGAGTATCGGTTTAGCCGGAATCGTGTTAACAAACACACAAAAATACACAAAAAAAGAAAAAAAAAGAAAAAAAAATATTCCGGATTTTTTTTCCAGTGTAGTGAAATGGAATCTTCGCTACGCTCATCCAACAATCAAAAGAGTTTAAGGTACACATAATCATTGTTTGTTGCTGACCTACAGTTCAAATTTAACCTAAGCCAATCAGACGCCTTTCGTACTGTCGTTCATAACTGCATGACAAAACGCCTTGAAATTAGACCTGAATTCTTTACTATGGATCTGTTCAAAAATGATGATTGGAAAAAACCTCTTGCCAAAAACAGGCATGTGCTAACCCGTGTAGCAGCTCACGGTTTTCACCATTTGTTTTGTCTAGATAGAAAGTTCCATTCATCATATACAGACTGCAAATGCTCCCACTGTTCTAGGGATTGCGACCTGTTTCATGTTTTTATATGTCCAGCTAGGACTCATTCCATTACTGATCTTGCCACAAAGGGTCTTGTCTAGAATCAGGTACAAAAAGTAAAATATAGTCTGAAATGTTTAATTTATTAAATTTTGTTGTTTTTATTCTGTTGTAAACTTGTAATTTTATTAATAATTTATCCTGTCATTGTCATAGCTGAAATGTAAATTGTAACTATTTGTGTAATTTGTATTGGTGTAATGTTGCTTATGTTACGCCATAGTTGGTGTTGTACTCTCTGGAGTTTAATAAAAGTTCAAAAAAATTATACATTAATTAAAAGTGTTTTTATTTTTTTTACTAAAATGCGATTAATTGGATGATTAATTAATTAATTTGATTTTTTCATTTATTTATTCTTCGTTAAATAAACTTTTTTTGATATTAATGTCGACTATGCTGTCTCTTTTTTTGTAATTAATTAGATTAATTCAATAGTCTACCCACTCAGTTATATAACTGATTTTCAGTGGGGGACAATCTTCTTCTGTTTTGGGGAATGGTCGTGGGGCTCGAAGCCTCTCCCCTGGTAGTTTTAGTGCCTGGTGCGAAGCACCTATAACTAAAAATCTAGTAAATTAAAGCGACTAAGCCAACCCTATGCCCCGATAACAAAGTTATAATATTACATAATAATAAAAATAATAATAACAAAGTTACAGGAACTCCACTTGAAGCCATCGATTTGTGGATTCCTTGAGATCATATTAGTAAATTCGCAAATTTTTATGCTTGCTTCACGATTTGCACGATTGTTGTATGTACTGGAGATTACGGTCTCCGCTGCGTGACATCAAGCATATTCTGTGGTGGTGTTCCGAAATTGCGCCATTTGGATTGTAAGAAACACTTTTCTTGGACCCTTCTCTGTTAAAATTGTCTAGCAATTTTTTAAAGAGTTTGCTAAGTGGCACATTCCTATCAAAACTTTCCATCTTATTACATTCAGATAGGGAAAATAATACTCGATTTCAATCACTAAGGTTAATGTTCCCCCTTCTTTCTCTTCTTCCCCCTTTTTCATCATCTGAATAATTTAAACCTGAGTAGCAGCTGATTAGTATTATTTTTTTTTCGTATTGTTACATTCAAAAAAGGATATGACACACCTAGAAGTAATCAAAATACTTTCGAGGAAGCAGTCTATTATTTGTCAACAAAGAGTTTAAATAGTTTTCCCAAGGAGTCAAGGTCCTCTAGATGGCGGTGGATTTTAAAGTAAAGATTTAAACACGGGTTTACCCAAATGCCTTGGCAATAATAAATAATACTGGAAACGTGAACGTCGTAAATTTTAAAATTTAAAAAAATGTGCAATGTGGATCTAGCTAAAGCACGTGCTCGCTTATCAACGCGTCCAACTGAGCGTTTCCTAGTTTATTTTCTAAACATTATTACTCTTATGTTTTGTTGCACTTATAATTTTGATATATTTGTTTATTGTTCATCACCATATAATTATTTGTTAATTTGTAAGTATATTACTGTAATTTTAAATTTTAAATTTTATTTTATTTTATTTATATATTTATTAGGATTGTTTACGTAAAATGGTACTTGAGCTGTATAGACTCTTATGTGAATAAATGAATAAATAAATCTATCAGTTTCCTCGTCGTTAGTTATTGAAAATGAATTGAATTGTTACGTGTTGCAGGTCAATTGATGATATTCACGAGAGAGCTCTCAGTAAATGCCACAATCTTGGATGGTTACCGTAACATCGCCTATGACAGAGGTGCCCCAGTCGCCTCGCTTGGGACAACCAAACAAACTGGTTGTCCGAATCTTGTAAGCGGCCTTCAGGAATTATTTACTGTAATATCCGCAACAACAACCGCACCAACAACCTCATCGTTAACATGTGTGTGTTCGTGGCCCGCTTATTAAAATCAGGTGACAAACAACATGTTAGTAATTATAGACCTATTTCACTTCTTCCCATTCTGTCCACGATTTGTGAGAGAATTATTCACCAGCGACTCTTAACTTTTACACTACCACACCTATCGCATATTCAACACGGATTTTTACCAGGTGATTCCTGTCAGACCAACTTAGTAATGTTACAACAAGAAGCAATGTCTGCTGTGGAAGCCGGAGAGCAACTCTTTGCGAAAGCTGTCGATTCGGTGAGTCACAAGCATCTATTGCACAAGATCGAACATCGCTTCGGAATTCACGGTAATTTCCTTGCTGTCATTGCCAGCTTCCATAAAAACCGTCTTCAACGCGTCGTCATCTCTGGGGTCGAATCCAGTTGGGTCAGTGTGACCTCTGGGGTCCCCCAAGGAAGCGTCCTTGGGTCCCTTCTCTTCACACTCTTCATGGATGATATGCAAGACGGCGTTGACTCCTGGATTTCCGACTTCCTGTTGTATGCTGACGATTGCAAACTCGTGAAACGCATTCGGGATGCAAGTGATGTAATCATGCTTCAACGCGGACTGGACTTGTTTTACCGCTGGTGCTCCGACTGGGAAATGAAACCGAACCCCAGGAAATGTTCAATACTGTCTATAACTCTCCGTCGTGTCCCCCTTCTCCATGGCTATATCAATTGGGTGGTGAAGCGATTCAGCGTGTTGAGAGGCAGCGTGACCTGGGAGTGACTGTGGATGGGAAACTACTGTTCGTAGATGATATTGATACAGTCACCTCCAGGGCCATACGTCTTCTTGGAATGATGTACCGTTTCAACGAAATTCGTGACGTCATGGCCCTCCGAACCTACTTTACTGCAAGTGTGCTACCCGTCGTTGAATATGGTTCTGTAATTTGGGCTATGTCTGCTCTGGCAAATCTGAAGAAGTTGGACCGTGTTATGTCTTTTTTTCTTTCAATTGTTAAACATCGAGTTACAAACTTTCAGAACAATTCAAAACCTGAAATTATGTCTTCTCTCAATTTATGCTCCTTAACCAGTCGTCATTCTCTGGCCGATTTTAAGTTTTTTCATAAAATCGTCAATAGTAATCTTCGACCTTCATTAACTCATCAATTTTTTCTCCCTATGTACCATCCCTCATAACCAGATCGACTCAACTATTTTATTTACCTATTTCTCGCCTGGAAATCATCAAACGCTCTCTCCCTCATCTACCGGCTTCCCTTCACCTACAATTCACTTGCCACACCCACCCTAGACATTTTTGCGAACCACCGCGAGTTCATAACTTGCGTAAAACCCCTTATCAGCCAGGCTTAGTTAATTTTGCAATTTATTTTTTTATTTTTTATTTTTTATTTTTCATTCTTTTTTTCTTTCTGTTTTTGCTATTACGTATCATTAATTATTCATGTATTCATGTATTTCTATTCGTTAGTTAGTTAATGTTGTTTTAGGGCACTCAACAGAAGAGTTATCAGTGCCCATGTCAATTGTATTGGAATCTTCCAAATTTTCTTCTTCCATATTATAATCCTGTCAAATAAGAATTTTTGGAGGAAAAAATTGCGATGTCGCTGAATTTTTGCAGAGACTTTCCTTAAAGGATACTTATCAACATACTAAAACTCCCCTACAATCGGACTGGAGCTTCGGCCGCCATATTGGAAAATGGCGGCCAAAAAGTGTTTGTTATCGAATATCTCCAAATTTGTTTGAGATAGACAAAATATCTCAATGGCAAAAATATTCCCATTTAATTCTCTACAAAACAGTGTCTTTATAGTTTTGGTAGGGGCAAAGGTTACGTCACAAAATCGTGGTTTATACGTTGCTTATTGGAGTACCAGCTTATTTCCAAATTTTCACGACCAGAATCAAACAATGCCCAGTAAATCCGTAAGAAATCGATTCAAATACAAAAGGACTTTTGTACGGGGTTCATGAAAGCATGCATTAGTATTTAAAAAAATCAGTTTTGCGAAATCGGATTTTGCATTAACCCGGAATTTGTTTTTTTCCATTGTTGGCATTTTCTAAAAAATGCCATATTTTACTGTACATTATTAAGCAAAGAATAGCATTGGAGGAAAAATTCTTTCTACGCACATTGAAATGATTTAAATAATGATCCGATTACAACCAAAGTTTAAATCCAATATGGCTGCTTATTCCTAATATTCACAATTTAAGAATACTGTTTTCGTGCTGTTTTTACACTCGTTTTGTTACATCATTCACTTTGATGTTGTGGATATTAGGAATTAGCAGCCATATTGGATTTAAACTTTGGTTGTAATCGGATCATTATTTGAGTCATTTCAATGTGCATAGGAAGAATTTTTCCTCCAATGCTATTTAGTGCTTAATAATGGACAGTCAAAAAGGGCATTTTTGAGGAAATGCCAACAATGGAAAAACCCAAATTCCGGGTAAATGCAAAATTCGATTTCGCAGACCTGATTTTTTAAAATACTAATGGAAGCTTTCATGAACCCCGTACAAAAGTCCTTTTGTATTTAAATCGATTTCTTATGGATTTACCGGGAATTGTTTGATGCTGGGCGTGAAAATTTGGAAATAAGCTGGTACTCCAATAAGCAACATATAAACCACGATTTTGTGACGTAACCTTTGCCCCTACCAAAACTATAGAAGACACCTGTATTGTAGGGAAAAAAATGGGGAATATTTTTGCTATTGAGATATTTTGTCTATCTGAAACCAATTTGGAGATATTCGTCAACAAACACCTTTTGGCCGCCATTTTCCAATATGCCGGCCGAAGCTCCAGTCCGATTGTAGGGGAGTTTTAGTATGTTAATAAGTATTATATAAGGAAGTTCTCTGCAAAAATTCAGCGACATCGCAATTTTTTCCTCCAAACGTCAATATACGATCTTATTTGACAGGATTATTAGTGGATTACCACCACGTTTTCTTCTTTCCAATGGCAGGAACGTAAGGGAAGACGAGGATGGTTAATGGGAAGGAGTGAGGATGTTGGATAGGATGAGTTAAACTGGGTGGGAACGGAGGAGTGCTCGTTGCAGAGAGGGCCGGCAAGTATGGAGACGAAAAAAGTGAAAGAAGAAAATAAATATGAGTAAGGCTGTGTGAATGAAGAAAGGTGTAATAACAAGTTGCGCGAGAGCTCTCTTTGCAATACGCACCCCAACCGGCCAGAGCTCGCCCTTAGTTTTGGGGAATACACTACTCCCCTACTCACAGGCCAAACCACGGGAAGGTAGCGAGTTGTATTTCCTCTGTTATCATGTTTAGTTTAAGTTAGTATAAGTTAGTTAGCATGTTTACAATGCACAATATAAAATGGCCTATGGCTGTATTTGTGTCCAGTTGAAAAAAAAAAACAAGGACAACAACAAGATCAGCATACACAACGCCAACAACGAGATATCCATATTATTGGTGGTAAAATCCAAAATAATGATGATATAAAAAATAATCTTAATATGTTTACTAGGGTACAAAAAAGTACCTAAAACTACACTAAATACAATAACAAATATTACACTTTTAAGATTACAATGTTATACAATGTCAATAACATGATATGTATAATTGTTATTGGAAATCACTTGGTTCACAAACTACTTTTAAGATTGACATGTAAGTCGAGAGACGAACTGAGATCCAGTTTTCATACCCATTTTTAATTTCCAAATGCACTTTTCTGACATTTTTTAAATAATTATATATCTGATATAATTATATATATGAGTCAAGATTTGAACACAAAAATGAAGATTGAACCCAAGAATAAAGATTTCGCGTTCGGTGGTTTCTTCCGCGAAAGTTTGATTATACTCCCTGATTTGCTGTTCCTGATTTTTGGCAAACCTCATATTCGTTTGAGTGGGATCGTCTAATAAATCAGTTTTTTCTTTTCGTTTTTCTTTTTTAATGTTTTTTTTCTTTTCTTTTCTTTTCTTTTCTTTTCTTTTCTTTTCTTTTCTTTTTTTTTTCTTTTCTTTTCTTTTCTTTTCATTCTCCACCCTTTTTTATATTTGATTCATTCATTAAATGCATATAATATCATTCAATTTGTTACCAAAATTCTTGTGTTAAATGCATTGTTGTGTAATGCTACTATTTCAAATATTTACGAAAATGTAATTTATTGTTGTTTCTGCATCTATGTAATTAGATTTATTTAGTTGTCCTCCTTTGTAAATCAGTTTTTATAACTGAATAGGATAGACGTTAAATAAATAAATAAAAATAAAAATAAAATTCTGTTATGGTAATACAGAAGACACAGAACAAAATACTTATAAAAATACATTCGAACCGTACGCACTAAAAATGATTTTAAAATAAAGGCCTAGCTCAGGTTTAATACTTAAATTCACTACGTCAAATGACTACACCTTTGCAAAGCTTGACTTCATTTTATTTGCAACTATTATTTTAAATATAAAAGTGTTAGAAAACTTATTTTTACGAGCTTTGCAAGGGTGCATCCAAATGGGAATGTGAATATTTAATAAAGTGTGCAAATCTTGTAGGGTTGCTTGGCTCTTCTTTTACACCTCAATTCTTTTGAATGAGTGTTCATTTTTTTAAATTTAACGTCTATCCAAGTGATTTGGGATTGGCTGTCCTTTTACTAGTTTTTTATTATGTTGGATCTTATTACCAGTGGCCAATGGTGACTATATCGTGCTAGATTGTGCGCAGGTGTTGTAGCACCACCACCCTAAATCATCCATCTCCATTTACTCATTGGAGTAACATTTAATTTTCGTTTAGAAATTCTGCTTCTTAGGGTACAAAATAAAATTGCAACTTTTAAAAGGTCTTTAGCAGCTCCTAAGGAGCTCCTTTTTCGAACCTTTATTTGTCCTTTTGTCCATACTAATTTCACTCCTTTTTACAGCCTGAGGAGATCCTTCGAAGGAGGTTTTTGATGTTTATTAGGTTTAAGGGTACGTCAACCGTTAGGTCATATTGCGCTTAAAGCTAAAAAAAAAGGAAAAAAAGGAGGTAAAAATCATGTCTTCAGGCTGTAAAAAGGAACTTTTTTCGGGACCTTTTTATGTCAAGAGAACCAAGGAGTTGGTTAGAATGTTAAAAAGAGCTCGTTTAAAGGGTCGTTTCATTTATTTATAAAAATAAATATACCTCCTTATAGGTATAAGTATCAAACCCTTTGAAAAATATGCCCGGACAGAGAGTGAACTTAACCCATTCAGTAAGAATTAAATTGGCTGAAATTAAGTTATTTTAAGCAATAATTTCAAAATCCTTATTTTTTCTAAGATTTTTCGTGTTTAAAAAAAACGTGTTTTTTAAGGAATTTTGGAAAATTTTGGATTTTGAATATAAAGCTTAATTTAAGGTAAAGATGTTTACTTGATGTACATTTACAAAACAAGATATTTTTCTGAATTTTTTTGCATATTTTTACATTTTTTTAATCTCAAATAGTAGCAATACTACACATATATTACTTTTCCGGGACAAACCACTTTTTCCCATTTTTAGTCATTTTTGCAGATGTGTATTTTCAATTTTCTCTAAAAAAAATGCACTTTATGTCCAATCGGGATGGGAAAAATGTATTTATTTTTAATGCACGGAAAAAAATAGGGTCAAATTGAAAAAAAACTATCTTTTACCCCGATATAAATTTTGAAAGTTAATGTCCATTACAGTGGACAATTCCACTGAATGGGTACAATAAAAAAAATGGTCTAGCTTATATAGTCGTCAAAAATACAAAAACTCAAATTAATTAAATTAATAAATTAATTGTAAATGATTAATTCACGCAATTTGGCTCCAAGTAAAACAAGATATAGCTTTAAAATGTTGACAATATAAGAGAATATGGATCAAAATCACAAAACAAATATTAATCAGTTTCCATTGATTGTATAATAATATTGATTCTAGTGTGAAAAATGCCTATCAGCTAGTTAGGTTGGAGAAGGGTTGACAGGTTGGGAAAGCAAAGAGAACATAAATCCCAGCCTGAAGGGCTGGGGGCGACAAAACTTTTCACCTGCTGATGACAACTGCAGCTAATTTAAAGTTGTTACCTTAATCCACGACGCGTTTCGTCCTTCTGGGACTCATCAGGCGGATGGTGGCCACTAAAAATCAGCTAACTACATGCAAACAAAACTCACAACACATAACCAAACCTGTGGTAGGGCCACGCAAGAAGCAAATTCTGCATGCATGTTGTCATCATCAGCAAGGTTACTTCACACACCATTCATACTGAGCCACACCGTCAGCACAGCCAGTAAGGGGGCTTCCCTCCAACTCTGGTGCTCGGGAGACAAAACATCCATGACTCACCCTGGATTTGAAAGGACCCTTGGCAACAAGAGAAAAGCTGCCCCTTCTGTTGTTGCTCGGCCAGGGTGCCTCTTCATTCATACTTAGAGAAAGGGGTAGAGATAGGAAGGGTGGAAAGTCACAACACAGCACAACCAGTGAGGGGGCTTCCCTCCTAGACTCTGGTGCTTGGGCGACAAAACAACCATGTCTTAACCTGGATTTGAACCAAGACCCGTGGCAACGAGAGAGGCTGCCCTACTAATTAATTAGCCATACTATACTAATTAGCCAAGAGCTAGAAAAGCACAAGAGCTTGCAACTTGTAGTGTCTTTTCCTTTTGTTTTCTGATCCCAGTCACAATTAGCTATACGATAATTTACATTCGGTGTTGTACACATTTTTAATAAATAAATAAATAAATAAATTGTATTTAGAGTCTACCCACTCAGTTATATAACTGATTTTCAGTGGGGGACAGTAAATCAAAGCGACCAAGCCAACCCTGTAGGCCCCGACGCAATCGACGAGTGAGCGATAACCAACCAAAGATCGATATTTGTAATAGGAAATATAGCAATCAGTGGTATGGACAGTGCGAACACCCGCGGATCAACGCCGATTCAGAACAACTCTGAATTTATTATGTGCTTCGTTGCTAGGATGGCTCCAAAGTCACCGTTTACAAACTCCTAAGACACGAACTAATGGACTTCCAGTCTGTCAGTTCTGAGTCCAAATCAGAAGTTAAAAAACTTCTGACTTTGACGGGAATCGAACCCTGGACCTTCTGCATTGGAAGCAGATGCGCTAACAACAAGATCAACGAGCCACACATTTCATACAAATCACACAAGCCACACAAATCAGATTAGGTCATGAAAAAATAATATACGTGATTTTCTACCTCGCCGCCTATCCCAAGTTTAAATCGCACGAGTTACCCGCCAGTCGACCAAAGTTAGTAGATACTGCGCCGTCAAAGCTAATCAGCTGTAAAAGTTACGTCACTGGTTTCATTGGCCTTGGGCCGTGTGGTGCAACAAAGTGGATTGAGGTTAGTCCAAGGGAAATTAGCCCTCAGCCCTAAACTAGGCTTTTTTAATCTATTTTTTTAACATCCAAAATAAATACGTGTTTTGCAGAACAATAATTTTAACACAATGGAGGCGACAGTTCATGAATCACAACCAAAACAGCCTGTTTCACCATGGGGCAAAACAGCAGAGCCTGTGTCATCGAACTTTGCTGATATTATGTCAGAACAACTTGCTTTGGACATACATTTAAAACAGGAGGAACGATTTGCACAAAAATGCAGCATTGGGCTAGATTTGGACCCAGTCAAAGAAACCCAACCAACCAGCTTACCTTTAAAGGAAGGTTTGGATCTGGACCCAGAGAACCCAGGTCTGGATCTTGAGGCTATGCAGGGTTGTGATAGTGATCGCGTTATTGCTGAAATGCTTCAGGTACAGTTTGACAGAGAGTACGACGACATGTTAAAACAAACAGAAAGTAAAGTCAACGGGACCTCCAAGGTAAGCGTGTCGTTCTCAAATTATCGCTCCGTTCACGACAAGCCCACGCTCGTGTACGATTCAGATTCAGACGACGACATTGTTGAGGATAAACACCAAGACTGGGACGACAGCTTCACAAAGTCTGAAAAGGAATTCAAGTCGATTCCTAGATGCGGATACAAGAAACAGGGCGAAGGGATGGTGACGAAGCACGACGCCGGTTTGAGTAGTCGCAGAAACGCATGTAAAGTCATGAGTTTCCCTCCAGAGTTCCAGACGGGAGACGGCGGAGGTTTCGACATGCAGCTGTCGAACAAGGTGTTCAACAGCCTCAAAGCTCACTCGCGAAACGAGTCTTCCAGAAGGAATCGCATCCATGACAAGAGCGAGACGGCTACGGCCGAAATGGGGTTGGACGAGAAGACGAGGTTGATTCTCTTCAAGTTTGTCAATCAAGGATTACTAGATCAGGTTTGTAACAAATTATCAAGTTCTTACTCCTAAGTCTATATTCTGTTACCTTAGTCTTAATAGGCCTAGGCCTAGAATGACATGTTATAGAGTAGGTAGGCCTAGCCCTAATTAGTATCACAAATATGCGCAGTAGGGGCCTAGGCTATGGTGCGATTAAATTCAACCTACAACTGGGCCTACAATCAGCAGAATTAGATTGTGTTCTAATTTTTGGCTTGGTGTATCGGCGTAGGCCTAGGGCACATAACACCTGTAGGGCCTACTAGGCCTAGGCTAGGGGCCTACATGATTAGGCCTAGTAGGGTACCTAGTAGGGTAGCCTATGCCCTTAGTAGAAATTAGGTTGTTCTAATTTAAAAACTTTCCTATGTGTAGGCTATAAAGTTTGAATATTTTCTAAAATGGTGCTGCTACAACAGGTTTTGGTGAATAAGTACTGAATGCGACCTCATTCCACTGGCCTCGACTGTTTTGTTTCCATTCTAATCAACACACACCGCCCCCTCTCCCAGGTGAACGGCATCCTGAGCACAGGCAAGGAGGCGGTGATACTTCACGCGGACGGTGGCCAGGCGGAAGAGACCATCGTTCCTCGCGAGTGCGCGATCAAGGTGTTCAAGACGACGCTAAACGAGTTCAAGACGAGAGACAAGTACATTGCAGACGACTTCCGCTTCAAGGTTAGTAGGCTATAGGGTTTGTACTACAAGGAGCAAGGTCATTAAAAGTCTTGTTGTGTTGGCATTGTCTTGTGTCTTGTTCTGTTTTCACCCACTGACAGATACGGTAGCCCTACCAGGGGGGTGAGACTCGACTGGCATCGACTTCCGCGTGGTTTTGAATAATCTGATTCTGTCCATAAAGAAACAATTCCGACATTTGGTAGACTCGAGTTTCGTTTCCGATTTTTGGAATCATTCCGTGACTTGCGTCTGTGGCAAGGATTTTACCATTGTTTAGCCAATCGGAAGCTTTGTTATAAAATCCACCGCCATGATTATGTAAGAAGAAACTAGCCAGCCGCATATTTATAAGGCAGTGAGTTTTTGTGCAGCCGTGTGTTGTTTTTTTATCTTGTGTACGCAAACAACGTCAAATTTAAGGTATGTTTGTTAATTACTATGTTTATAGTAGGAAACAAAGTATTGTGCAACAATAAACAACTTATAAAGAGTCTAGCAAGTGTACTGTGGACCAACAAATCACGAAATATTCCGGTATTTAAGCAAAATATGATGCTATGTTATAAAAATTAAAATGGAGGATTTTGTTGTTTACAAATTTACGACTGTCGGAAGTGTTTCCGACAGCTAAATTAGCAGACGGAATCGAAAGATTTGTTGAGTCTACCGATTGTCGGAAAACAGCACGGAAATCAACCAAACCACGTGGATTTTGCGTCGAGTCTCACTCCCCTGAATAGGCCTATGACGAATATTGTTTCTGCATAGTGACAGTAAGGCCTATGTTATATTAAAAAAATCAGACATTTTCATCACAGACTTTTGGCAATATTAAATACTTTACACAAATGCCCACCACTTAGGGCCCACCTAGCGGGACACAATAATTGTCCCGCTTGGTAGAAAAATTGTTAAAAGTCCAATTTAAAATATCAGATAATTATATATGCAGTCCAAAACGTGCAAAGCCATCAACCGCAACCTATTTGGGCCACGTGCGGCGTATGCGTCGCCAAAGTAGGGCCTAGCCCTACTTGGCTTGGCTCGACAGTCATCACTTTGGTTAGTGTTGATGATAGGGGGCGCCGGAGGCGTGGGGGTGTTCCGTGTACATCGCGAAACCTCAGTCTGACTCATTTCTGTGTTTTTCATTGTGTTATTCCAATGCATTTTTGTTGGTTTTCTGTTTTTTGCACTACAAAAACTACAATATTTCGTTATTGCATTCAGTCCAACATTTTTATCTAAAACGCTTGAAACGTAGGCCTACTACTCTAAAAACCTAGTTTTTAAAAAATTTCGCCTGCGGCGCTATAGTTGGGGGGGGGCTCCGCCCCCCAAACCCCCCGTGCTATTTTCCCTGTAAGGATTTGTCCCGCCGCCTTGAGTTTAAATTATGGCAACCCTACCACCACTGTACCGCGCTCTCCCCTACATATTTCTCGTGCATAGCACTTGTTTTAATTCAAGTCACAATTTTTTTTATGCAAGCCCTCAAGGTCCATACAAAATTGCAATTTTTGGTTGATATTTAAAAATTGAGTGTGACCAAAAGGGCCAAAAATTTGATTAACAAGTCATGTACGTGGATTGGTAATCACCTTTCTGAGTACGCAGAAAAAGATTAGGCCTATCTAGATCAATAGCAAAATGTAGGCGTAAATTGTAAAGTATGAACTCGCATAGGCCTATTTGGCTCGAATTGTAACATTTCCCATGCTAATTTCATAGACTTCAAACTTTGTTCACTTGTAGCCTAGGCAGTGGTTAATTTCTAAAATAATAAGTGGGTGGACGCTTGGCGATCTCCTTCCTCGGGGGGGGGCGCCGGGGAGGGCGAGGTCATGGTAGGGTACCATATTTCAAAGTGAAGTTTGCTGGACAAGCGATTTCAAGGAAAAACAGCAGGGGGATTTAGGGGGCGAGCTCCCCAACCACAGTGCCGCAGGCAAAAATTTTTAATCAGGGTTTTTAGAGTGATTTCTGAGCGTTTCAGAAAAAGTATGGGACTGAATGCAATACCGAAATACTAGGGCCTATCGTTGTGTAGGACTAGTGCAAAAACCAGAATAAACTTTTTCCAAAATGAAGTGGGCGGACCCCCCAAGTCCGCCCTGAAATTAACCACTGAGTCCACACAATGTTGTTTTAAATAGAAATATTTTGAAAATATTTTCCTCATCCATTAGCCTCCTTCATTTTTAAGTAACCTTCATACAGTGTAGGCTTTGTAATTGATTGTATGTTTTCATCTCCTCGAAGGACCGCTTTTCGAAGCAGAACCCACGCAAGATAATCCATCTCTGGGCCGAGAAGGAGATGCACAATTTGAACCGGATGCGACGTTGCGGCATCAAATGTCCCGACGTTGTGACGCTCAAGAAACACGTCCTTGTGATGTCATTTATAGGCGAGGATCACAGGCCGGCCCGCAAGCTCAAGGACGCAGCGCTGGGTACGTATCATAATGTCATGTTGTTTTACTAGGAAAACGCTAAAGTCCCGTCGCGTTGTTGAGCGAGCACCGGTACGTGCAACAACGACCCGAGTACGACATTCCCATAATATTACATACCAATAAGTCTTACAGGTCTTGACCGATTTAGCTGAAAATTTGTAAAATGGAAGAGAATGTTGTACTTATTGACCCTGCAAAATTTCAGAACGATCGGAACATTTTTATTTTTTTATTTTTTTATTTTATTTTTTATAACCAACGATCGGATTTTGTTCAAAAACTATACAGCAACCCGCCTAGGTGGTATGTACATGTGTGAAAAATTTCAGGTCGATCAGAGAAACGGTGCGACCTGTACCGAAGCAGTATACGTAACAGAAAAAAAAACAAACAAACAATTTAAAAAAAAAACAGACATTCGAGCCAAAAGAGTCAAGTGGAGACGCTTGCTAGGCTCGCTCAAAAATTGAACCCTTCAAAAATGAAAAAATTATATTATTTAATTTATATAGCCTACATATGGGTAGCTCTACGCTTCATAGTTCATTGGCATACAAATTACTCGTCCTGCCTCTCATAAAACAATTTTAAAAAAACTGCGACTGCTATTTGCGACTTACTATTTCTTTCCATGTACATTACTGAGCACTATGTAAACCTATTAATGAATTACTAAGTAGGGCCTACGGTAGGCCTGCATAAAACCAAACATGACACTTGATTATTCTGTTGACCTACATCATATAAATGGAACAAAGAATGTATAAGAGGCTCAACAATGAACTAAACCAAACAAACTAAACATCAATCAACACGACAATAAGGAGCGTTTTCAAAGCAGAGTATTATTTAATCATCGTTGCCCCTGGTTGCAGACGCTGAGGACCTGGGTCGCGCCTACGACCAGGTGTCGCAGTCGATGCGCGCGATGTACAACCGAGCGGAGCTGGTCCACGCCGACCTCTCGGAATACAACATCCTCTGGCACAACAACCAGTGTTGGTTCATCGACGTGTCGCAGGCGGTGGAACGCAACCATCCACGCGCGATGGAATTCCTTCATCGCGACTGCTTCAACGTCTGCGCGTTCTTCAACAAGAGGGGACACGACGCTGCGCGGAGTGCTGCGCAGCTGTTCGAGATGATCACCGGTATTGATAGCGCAAAGGTGGGTGCCCTGAATTCTATTGTGGACTGTTTATCTGCTGTTGCTTTAGATAAATAAATGCAAGTAGATAATTAATTAGGCGTAGGACAAGAATATATTAACTAATTACTAAAACATACTGCAATACTTAACTAGTAATGCCATATATGGAGGTAGGCCTATGAACGGATAGAGAATATGCAGGACACAAATGTGTAAGGACTTCAGGTTCGCTTCCTGCATCCACTTCATATTGCTATTACTGAAACATAATATGTAATGTTGGCTTATGAATAAATAATAATAAGTATATGTATAGGCCTACACAAACACACACACACCTACAAAGATAAGCTTCTTTGAACTCAATGATTCGGAACTAGATGCGTAGCCCAAGTTCTGCGTTCTAAAAATGGCAAAAAATGCTTCAAATTGTCTCTAATCAACTGAGGCAGTTATTTATGGTAAAAAGGAATTTTCATCTCTAAACACTGTTTGGGTCTAATTAATTATAGAAAAATTTCAACACCAATTCACCGCTTTTGGGCAAAAGAAAAACAAAGACGAGGATGAGCTCCTCCACTAATACCTGTATCTGAATTCCCATAACTACATTTTATCGATATCTGCAAGTCCTTTAAAAGATTCCACATCCAAATTTAAAAAAAATATTTTGGGGGAGAGAGATAAGAATTTTTACCGAAATGTTTTATTATTTTCAACAAAAATTTGTTTTTATTTTCACCCCAAATACTGGCCAATCATGAAATTTTGTTGCATTTTTTACTTGTCCTCTTTTCAGACAACGGAAACTGACGGCAACCGAGCGGCGATGCTGGGTCGCGTGCGCGATTACGAGCGCAACAACGAACTGCTGACAAATGACTGTCCCGAGAAGATCTATCCGTTTGATTACTGCTGGGACCAATCTAAAGAGGAGCAATCGTAACGTCCGAACTCGCCTCGTCAAGCTACGTAACAGTAACCAAGCTGTTGCCTCTCTGTGAAACAAACAAAGCAAACTCTGTGTACTAACTCGTTGGAAGTAAACTAGGGACCTACCCATATCCACTACTTAAAATTAAAATTAAAAATAAGCAAAAGATAGGTTAAAAAAGTGAATCTTTAAAATATGCCTATTTATTGTTATAAGACATTTTTTCTAAGGGTGTGGGAAGGGATTTTTCACATTCGGTACCGGAACCGGAAGTGAGGGGCCGCGAGCATTTACCGTGTAGTGACAAAAAATCGATCTGTGATACGAGCAGTCGTGGCGGCGTAAAGCTATAAGCCACGCGTAGACAACTGCAAGGTAATACATATTCGTTCAGTGTGGCGCTATCTGTGTGCAAATTGGTTTATGCTCGCGGCCCCTCAATTGTGTAGGCCTAAACTTTAGAAAACATTTAGTTTCCAAATCACTTTCCATTTTACAAAACATAACAGTCTAGCAGTCCTAACAGTCTAGTGAAAATGGTTTACTGTACACAATTTACACCAAGTGCTAGAGTAGGCCTATTAAACACAATGGGCCTATCAAATTCAATGTGTTTTGAGATTTAGGTAGGCCTCTTGTTTTGGGTTAAAACTTAAATGTAATTTTTTTTACTAGATTAAAAATAAAAAATTGACAATAGACTTTGAAATCCCACACACCCCTAATATTTTCTGGTTCTATCCATGGTTTACTAAATTTCCTGTCGGAGTCATGACAAAAGTCAAAACTAGACCATATCAACCATTTGGCTCCAATAGCCTTGGGTACTTGGGATGAAACAAACATTTAATTTGTTTTGAATAAGATCATCTTTTGAAATTAATATTAGTATATCAATGTTTATATTGGTGTATGTTACACCAATTGGCAATATGTCCTTTGTAAATCAGTTTTTATAATTGAATGGGATAGATGACAAATAAATCAATAAAATATACAAATACAAATTATTGAAAATTCAATAAAATAAATCCAAAATAATTGTTTTAGCTTTTAACTTTTAAGAAAAAACTTTGCCAGACTGCTTCACATAATTTAAATCAAACCAAAATACCTGAAATAAATACCGTACCTATGTACACTGTCTTTTACAGTCAGTTTTGGTGTTACGGTGCGTGGGGTGTAATATACAGTTGCTGAATGAACGTTACGGTGAATTGAAATTTTCTGCACAAGTAATTCGTCATTCATTATTGATAGTTTCAGGAAATTATCATATCGATCCTCATATTGATTATCAAACGTCATCTCTAGTTTTAAACAAAAACCCGTTTTAAATGTTGACCTGCCGCCCCAAAACACAGAGCCTCGAGTAGCTTTCTTAGGTCTTTGTACCCTGGATAAGAACTAAACTATTTTTAATCGTGTTTTAAAATTACCATTTACCTATAACAAAAAGGCAGGCAGTCAAACATGACTTTACGAGTTATGAAAAAAGTAGGGTTGTGCGAATCCACTATTTTTACTTCGAACTCAAACTTCCCAAAAATTTTGAACCGAACTCGAACCCAACTTAAAGGTATATCAAACCGTCATAATAGGTAAAATAGTGATAAGTCTGGACCGGCACCTCCACCAAGAAAGTATGTAACTTCTGGACCGGCACCTCCACCATCCATTTTTTGTTTTTAATTTTGTACCTGTAAACTAATTTTTGACATGTCAAATAATGTGTTACTGCACACCACCACAAATTACTGAAAATAGTAAAAAAAAAACTTTCGAACTCCGAACCAGAGTTTCGAACGTTCGCACATCCCTCGAAAAAAGTAATCCTTATTTCCAAGATATTTGTGTGTGTTTATTTTTGTTGATGTTATACGTATTTAGTTTATATCAATGTGTTTGTTATCTAGGGCTTACCAACATACGTTGAAACTTTATCAAAAGTCAAAACCCTAGGAAAGAACTAGAATATAAATGACATTTAAAGAAATTGACATTTTATTTAATTAGTTATTTAATTTAATGTATTATAAATAATTTATTTACATTACGTAGAGCTTTTTTGTTTGTAACTTAACGTTAAAGTGAGATCTGTAATTATAATGTGGATTATTGAACAAGATCTTAAGGTAAGGTAGTAAATAGGCCTAGGTCTAAATGTGAAGTAGGATACATGAGAACAGTAGAGCCTTGTTTATTCAAGGTGATTATATTTCGGTATTGCCTAGAATTAAAAAAAACTGATTAAACAGATAAGTGGTTTAAATTGTCTTGTATAAGTATGTTTTAAAAACATTTTTGAGGGTCGCCTTTTTTTACCAGCTAAAGGAAAGTTAAGCTGAAAGAAAGCAATGCAACGAGTATGTAAATAGAATGCAAACGAGCTTACTTGAGTGTCTAGCAAGTTCTATTGAAGCAAGTAAGTCACCGGTGGCTAGAGTCTCCGCGATGATCGCTCTGGTGCGGACGGTTACGCTATCGTGCGATTTAAATAGACGCAAGACAATGAGTTCTTTTAGGATTTTCAGAAAATCTGGGGATTGAAGTTTAGATCCAGAAAACCAAATTGGAAATTACCCATGGACAAATTAGCAAGGCTCTACTGTATCAACGTTTTATTAACATGTAACAATTTTGAAATATAGAAAGCTTACTTCATACTTAAAATATGAATGTGTTGCAAGTTCCAAGAGACAGATTTAGTTTGATATAGCGATTCAAAATAAGGTACAAAGTTTGGATTAAAAATTAAAACATTGATAAATGTAAAATTAAATTAATGAAATGTATATTGCTTATTATTGACCTATGGTTATGGCCCAGTAAAAATACTGTACTTCAAAGTTAAAGACACTGCGTGCACAAAAAAACATTTTCCAAAATGTCTATTATCATTTATCACTGAGTTCGGAGGCAAGTTCAAGAATGCCAGTGCAAATATAGTGTCCCGCGAGAAGCGCGTTTTTGTAAACTGTAATTACATTGTATTAGGTTGAAACGCTTGTAGGCCTAGACAGGCATAGCCTAAACTAGGCCTCGGTAGCGGTAATATAGTTGATTGCCGCTTTTTGGTCAATTAAGTATGGTTTTTAATATAATATTAATATTAGAAAAGGAAATGCCCGTATATCATAACCCTACTTGCAGCGGACACAATGATTGATAGATATAGCGCTTAGAGCAAAACTAGAAAAGTGCAGTGTCGTTATAGTGCGCACTGAGGGCTTGCCATTGGAAAAAAACCATAACTTATGAAGTAAAAAAAATAAAAAAAATAAATAAAAGAACATCAGTACGGTAAAAAGTCTTTAGAAAAATACCAATACAATTACTATACTATAATGTATACTTCCATGATTGCATCTTTTAAAAAACATTTGGTGACCCATTTTCACAAGAACATGTCATTTGGATGGCTGATTTTGTATTTAGCAGCAAAGTCCTGCAATGTACAATTCAGGTCATAACTTACTTCAAAAATGTATTGTATGAATACTATTTTGTTTAAAATTTTCATTTTGATACAATATCAGCAAAATTGATTCCAAAACTGATCATCAATTTTGTGATTTTTTGTAGGCTAAGTACCTTGACAAATAAAAACATTGTTAAATTAACAATACAAAACATGTTTTTTCTTTCAGCATTCTTTGATTCCCAGTTCGAATGATGTATCCAAAAAATTCACCTACTTAATATTTTAAATAAAGTTACGTATCATCTCATCATCAATTGTTGGTCTTGTGGTTAGCGTCTCTGCTTCCAATGCAGAAGGTCCGGGGTTTGATTCCCGCTATAGGCAGAAGTTTTTAAACTTTTGATTTGGACTTAAGTCCATCAGTTCTTGGCTTAATAATTTGTAAACGGTGACTTTAGAGCCGTCCTAGCAACGAGGCACATAATAAATTCAAGGTTGTTCTGAATCGGCCTTGTTGATTCTAGCGTTGATCCGCGGGTGTTCGCACTGTCCATACCACTGTGGTTAACAACAAATTATAACTATAATCACGATGTATAATAAGTCACGTAGTAAAACATCAGAGTCAACTATTCAATCTGGGAAAAAGGGTATTGATATGCGTATAACTGCGTACCACCACAAATTAAGCACTGCAGAAATGCAAATTTCTGGGAACTCTACATGTGTTTATCATGTGAGAAAAGTGCTAATTGCTGTAAGTACAAACGTGGAATGGGAACATTAGGTACAAACTAATAGTGCATTACTATAGGCCTACATAGGTCTACATATAATAATACACTAGTATTTTTCTTTGCAGGTCTCATCTCACACCACGATCTCTCTGCAATAGTTCAAACCTTGTTTTAAACGTTTCGCATACACCAGTAACATCTCTAGGGGGGAGTATAGCTAGGGATGTATACGTAATCAATATTTACGTCAATAATCAATAGGGGGATAAAGTTTTGGTAATCATTTTTAACAGTCTTTTATAAATAATAAAAATATAAAATTGGGGTTGAAACGGCCCAAAAACTCGCTTGCCGACAGGGGTCACAAGGTTCTCCCTCGAGATTTTTTTTTTTTGGAGCAAAATTTAGCCGACATCGGATTTAAAAAACCCAAAGCAACACAGACAGGAAGGCAAAAAGGGCTAATTGTATTGTTTTGAATTTATTTAAAAAATTTGAGATTCCATCTATGTCAGTACGGTCTTGAATTTTGTATTGATAAAAACGATTTGATAATAAAAAAAATGTATCGATGTGCATCCCAAGTAGTAACTACTTTCACTGATTTACGCCACTGGCTATCATCCGAGCGGGTTTGGAGTTTGGACATTTGAAACGAATAGGGAAAGGGAAAAAAAAGCCAAGACAATGGGGAAGGTTTTGAGTTTTTTTTATTTAAACGTCTCTATTACTCTCTATTATTGCAATATTGCTATTCAAGACAATGTGTGGTGGTAGATGAGGTGAAGGACAACTACAAAAACACATGCGTTGTCCAGGATTCGTACCCCGTGCTGTAGGTCCACGCTTGTAGAGCCCGGCCTCATTTACTATAATCATGAAAGATTTTTTGTTGAGATTGTCGTTTTTTTTTTGTGGCGGTTTAAAGGCCTGTTAACCCTTCTCTTCCACCCAAACCCTTTCAAATTACAACATTCACGACTTACAAGATTACATAAAATTTTGAAAATTTTTAAAAATACTATGATCCAAAAGTTAAATGTGAAATTTAATAGCAAAAATAATGTAACATATACAAAATAACTAAAAAAACAAAATTATTAAAAAAACTTAGGGAGTACATTTATTGCAAAAATTAAAATTAAAAAATGATTAAAAAAAGAATGATTGAAGAAGGAAGGTGATGGGGTAGGCCAAGAAACAGATGGAAGGAGAGCATAGCGAGTTTAAAACGATGAAGAGCTGGAAAGTAGAAAATTCAATTCTGGGGGTAAAAAACTGGACACTTAGGTAGTAAAACTCAAGCTGACCCTGCCAAAAGCAGGAGCCAGTGATGGATGATTATTGATTATTGATGAATCATTATCATTGATTAAGATTATAAGATTTGATATTGCTTAACGTCTCATATTAATGCCCTACAGCTATTTGAGACGAGTGGTGATAGATAAGGATAAAAGATAAATAAAGGGGGAAAGGGGAAAACTCGGTCCCGGGCACGAAAGCCTCTCCTTTCGAAAGTACCAAGGAGTAAACGGCTGACTCCACCCGACAGGACGGTGAAACCCTTGATGTCATATGGGTTTCCTCCAAAAACCCAGACTGCCGAGCAGACGTCGAGGAGAACGAAGCCGTTCCAGCTCTTCCCCCATCTACTCTAACCCGGTATATGTGCGTTTTAGGGAAAAGTTTATCCACTCCCCCCCCTGACGACCCCCCAAGGTTTTGCTTAACTTATCTCAAATTATACTACTAATTGATACGCCTATATTTTGCCTATACTGTAGCTTGAAACATTTGTATTTTATTTATTTTATTTATTTTTTGAATTTAATTAATAATTTGTATTAACTTTGGGTCTGCATTAGTTTTTTTTGTACATTCCCCCTCAAAATATACTTGGCTGAAATTTTTTAGGGCTGGATGCATGAACACAAACCCTGCTACAATAGATCAAACTTCGATCCCCCCTTATGAAAACGGGAAACCTAAGCCCCCCGCGGGTGAGCTTTATAAAGTTTTTAGTTTACGGGGATCCCTTTTTTTTTTGCAAGTGTTTTGTTTTTCTCCCGACGCTTGTAGGTGATTGTTGCAAGTTTCTATTGTTTTTTTTTAAATTTTGTTTTTTTTAACGTAAAATCTTACAAAAAAGCTTTATTTCTTGGTTTCGGGCTAATTTTTTCAACTTTTTCTTTAAAAGGACTACATCCCCTTTCCCCTTTAGGGCCAGTATAATAAAAACTTTGTAGCCCCCCCCGTTTGGTCAGAATTGGCCCAAATGGTCGAAATATCAAACAAAGGTAAAAAAACTTTATTAAAAGCTTTTTTCTATAGATTTCGCTAACTTTTTTCTATTTTTTTTTCATAAAGCAATACACACCATTACCTTAATGTCCATGTTAAGAACTTGTACCCCCCCCGTTTGGTCGAATGGGCCCAAAGTCACAAAAAATATCGCCAAAAAAATCGAAAAAAAGGGAAAAAAAGTACAATTTCATGAGAAAATTTTTCCGATTGTACCCAAAACGTAGCAAGTCTAAGTTCGAGATTTCGAAGGTCCCTAAAATTTTCATCAAATCGCAACCTTTTTCCCGGAAGAGCGAACAAAAGACAGAAAAAAAAAAAAAAAAAAACAAAAAAAAAAAAACACCCGAGCCAAATTTTTTGGGGGGGTGGGTGAAATTGAATCTTCGTTTCGCTCACCCAATACATGGGGCTGTGTTCGAAAATTGGGCATTTAGCGGACTTTAAGAGCGGGGACGGTAAGCGACTTTTGGGTCAATAATATCTTGTGCTATGACAAATTATTTGATTTAAATTTTTTTTTAGTTCAGTTTTGAGTTCATCAACTCAATAAAAAATTTTTACAAAATTAAAAACCATTAACCAACCCGTATTTGCGCAAAGCTGAGTACTGACAAGATTTTTTAATTACTCCCTACCAAACCCTTGGTAGTTTTCTTATATGCTCTTTAAATTCAAAACTCATTTAAAAACCATTAAAACTTTGGTCACATAGTCATTATTTTTTTTTATTTTTATGTTAAAGCCATCTTAAATTTTGACCTCAGGAGTATTCATATTTTGCTAGTTTTAGATTTATATGGAAAAATAAAGTTTCCGTTTTGATTTTCTTCACAATAATTTTATTTTTCCTCCTTTTCCGTTTTCGTTTTTTTCAACCTAAATTTCTTTGTAGTCGAGTGAGACTGTAGTCATCGTTTTTTTTTTTCTTTCTTTTTTTTTTTTGATTGGATTGGTATCAACTGAAAAAAGGGACACATGTACTTATTAAAGAATTATTTTTAAATACATACACATAGTATAAAAATTGCATTTCCCTTTAACTTGTCCCCGCTTAGGTTACTCTGGGGCCCAATTCTAAATGTAACACTTTTTCTTGTCGTATGCTTAAAATTGGCATAATTAAATTCATGTCATCTGTGTTTTCTGGTTTTCCATAGAGATAGGGACATTCTAAAAAACAAATGAAAACATGGCAAATTAATCTAATTCAAAACCCAGAAATCTTACACTTTCCGTCCGAACGCGATACGATTAGGGCGGTGGTTCAAAGCGTTTTGCTCTACGAGGACGTGGGTTCGAGTCCTGCATAATGCTTGTTTTTTTTTGTAATCGTCCCTCTTCGTCATCTATCACCACTCATCGCTTGAATACCTTGGGAAACGAAAACCCCTAACAAAATCGTAAAAATTATTTTTTTTGGAAAAAAATCCAATTTTGGATGGGGAAATTGTGAATTGGCACTTTTTTGGGAAATAATTTTATCAGTACTAGACAATTTTAAAAACATACTTCGTTTTCTAACAAAGTTACAAACAATTTTTTGTGAACTATAAAGGCTTGTATAAAACTCATCTAGATGTAATGAATTAAAATGGATTTATTTTTAAATTGAGAGTATCACGGTGAATTTGATAAAGTTCTTACAAATATTTATAGTAGGTAGGTAATTTGGGAGTGTCCCAAATATTCACGTGGCTGCTCGCAAGAAATTCAAAAACGCTTGGCACAATAAGTTTGGGCACAAAAGCGCTTGTTTCGAAAACTCAGCGAAGTCAGCGGCTGAATTTGGCACGCGGCTTACATTGAGAAAATCCCTTCAAAGTGACTCCCCCCCTAATCTCAGTTCATGTAAAGACGAACACGCACGGACATATAAAAAAATTTAAACAGGAACCTTCTTACCACTCAAGTGACTCAACTCTTCGGCACAAGTTAGTAAATATAAAATAAAAAATTGATGAAAAAAATTTTAAAGGGATTTGTTTGTTGTTCCATGTCTTTTTATATGGGCCGACAAGTAGAACCTTTTAAAATCAAGCTCTGCTTTAGGGGTCTGGCTTTGGGTCAAGAAAAAAATTTTAAATTTTCCAACCCATTTTTCAAAAAATGCCCCCCTTTTCGTTTTTTAATTTTAGTTTTTTATGCTTGTTTTTTTTTCTAATGATTCATGGTGTTTTTACTTTGAGCGATCTTAAGGGCATAAGCCTTAAATTGTTTGAGAACCATTCCTATTTTTTACATGGCAATGTCAAAAACAATTTTAATTTTACCAACCATAGCACTAGCCTGTTTTTTACAGAGTTCTCTGTCTGTATAAAAGTCTCCCAATATACATGAACACAAAACAGACATTGTTTTAAAAAATTTACATTTTATTTATAGTAAATCGTCAACAAATAGATACATAGTTTTTGTAAAAAGTACCAAAAAAATTTTCCTAGTCTATGAACCCATAGAGGAACACCACTTTTGTAAAGATATTTCAAATGGTAATTTAAATTTGTTACTTTTAAAAAAAAATGCACGGGGCATTTTCGGGGTGTACAACCAATATCCATATTAATAAGTAAGATCTCCTTTCCAATTTGGGGATGAAGGGGGCCCCTGGATTGCGAAAAACTCGGATGGCGCGACAATTGTTTATTTTCTCGTAGCATAGCCTGATGTGGTAAAATGATTATGACACATGTAATGGAAAAAGGGAAACATAAAATACACACGTACACTTCAACGGGTATACAAAATGATTTAATGCTTGTATTAAAGCTAAAAGAACACAGTACACAATTAGGCCTACATGTCGTAATAAAAACTATGTCTAGGCCTAGGCCTAGGCCGGCCCAAACTCGCGCATGGGCCCCTAGGCCTACAATGCAAACATGGGCCTGGGCCCTGCTCTCTTTCTCTTGGAAAACCTCTATACTATCCCCGCGCTAAAGCTCACGCCCAAAGATAAGTCTGGAAAGAAATAAGATAGCCCAGGTAACATTCAATGCTTTGTGATTACAATTTCGTAAATGGGTTGAAACTGTGCATTAGTTCCACAAGCCCAATCTTTGAAAGTGTGTGTGAGAGGGGCGGGATCGTATGCGCCGCGCAGGGCCCCCGACGCAACTGACCTCTATATGCTCATGGGGGCACTGACGCTTACCGGAGCCCCCGACGCACACGACCACTGAACTCTATATGCTCAGTACACTGATGCACATGCCAAAAGTGAGATATATCGCCGATCTTCTTCTTTGCATCACTCGTAAGTAGAGATGTGCAAAAATGTGACAACAAAATTCGCGAATTTTTTAAAGTTGCAATAACCCCTTAAAATTTCAGTTTGCACAGAATCTCATGATTGTGATTGAATGGTACCAATTTCCAATTCGCAAAATTTTCGCGAAATTTTTGTTGATACCCGAACTAGTGGCGAAATTAGAAATTAGTCCTTAAATGCGAATTAGGTGGGAAATTTTAAAAAAAAAATAAAAAAATTTCAAATTTTTGGTGGGGGTCCCGGGGGTCGAGGTCGAAATTAAATTAATACTTGCGGGGTAGATATGGTGGGGGCCCCGGGCATACAATGCGTTTGGAGATCTTAATAATCGTTTTAACGAGAGAAAGCTCAAAATTTTCAAACCTATCAAAGACCTAAAAAATCATAATTTCGTAAATTTGGTGGGGGCCGGGTAACAAAATTTAAATTCGGAAAAAAACTTTGGGAAATTTTGAAAACTAAAGGGCTAAATTGAGCTAAAATTTTAAAAATGATTCTAAACTTACCTCATGAGCTTGTTTTTCTTTTAAATCATTAAAATCAATCAAAATATAAATTTTTTTTTTTAATTTGGCATGAGAAATTGTTTTTTTTTGGTAATCGCGACAACGCGAATTTTTTTTTTAAGGCGCAATTTTAAAAACTTTAAAAAACCTTTTTTTTGCACATTCTCTCTAAGGCATGCCTACAAAGTATCAGTACATTTAAAAAAGTGCGGCGCCGCGTCTTAATTATTTTATGTTTTATTTACGTATTTAAAATTTTAAATTTTTAATTTTTTTTTTTTTGGGGGCTGGGTTAAACCGGAACATCGGAAAGAGGAGATCGGATAAGAGAGATTTTCTGTACCATGATTTATCATTTAAAAAACTTTTCAAAAATTTAAAATATAAATAATTAAAATAATAAAAATTTTAGCATAATATGTAATAGTAATACCCAAAAATTTAAATACATAAATAAATTAAAATACAATTTAAAAAAAAATGAGAGAGGGTAGTAAAAGTCATAATCATTACCCCCATTCGCATTAAATTTTATTATACGCCCAGTTATAAAACCCTCAATTTTCTTTTTTTTCTCTTTTGCATTTTTCAAAGTGAAAGAATCGATAAATGGGAAACAAACAAGAAAAAATCCTAAAATTGTCAAATTCCACCCCCCCTTTACACATTGGAAATACCTGTTAAAAGCATTGAAATAAAGATTTGTTTTTTTCCTTCCCGAGAGTAGTTAAAAACAGTTCGGAACCCCGGGGAAAAAACACTTATACGGGAAGGCCGGGATTTAGAACGGATTAAAACTTGTTCTGCCTTCAGAGATAAACCCATCGGGTTTGAATGTCCCAAATTTTAAAATTGGAAACTAAACTATGTTTAACATAAAAAAGCGTTTTTTTTGTGTAAATTTAGGGATAATGTGACTTAATAAGGTACCAAAAAAAACATTTTGAGTGAATCTTCAGTACACTTTAAACCGACAAATTTTCCCCATAACCTTATTTTTCTCCGTTTAATTCAAAATTTCCCCCGTTCCCCATCAAACCTTCGAACATGTTCGGTCTGTTCCAGAACGGTGTCTGGAGAGAGATAAACACCATCAAACACTTTTTTTTTTTTTTTTACGCTAAAACAACCTTTCTATTCAGACATTTCCAAACAGTTCCGGACGGAAAATAAAAAAACCAAATGCAATTGGCGATTTGGGAAACATCGTTTTGAAGCGTACTTTCCTATTAAAAGGGTTTTAAACTCTCCAAAGGGTCTTTTTTGTATGAAAGTTATGGGACTCTAATGCTGTCTTGAAGTTTAAATACAGTCCTTCATAATAAAAAATAAAAAATGTATAAAATATAAATTTAATGTCACAGTTATTGTGCCTTGAAAACACTAAAATTACACTGTGAAAACATCGTAACTCTTCAGTCCCCGGTCTTTCTTCTCTAGCGTCCTCACTGGCACCAAAGACCGTGTAAATCAAAGTATTGAACCAGAATTTCTCCTCTCCGCCGGGATCGACAGCGAATACTCGTATTTCTGGTTTCCGTTCCTGGAAAAACAAAGGGGCAGCATTCATTTACATTTTTAAAATTTAAAACACAGAAAAAATAATTTAAAACATTTAATGAATGAATTCCAAAATACAGTAGGGCATTTAATCAACACTTCATTTTTTTAGAGACCTTTTAGACCAAATTTTTAAAAAAGGAGATGGGTTTTAATAAACTGAAACACAATTAATTACAGAAGATCTTCCTGAATCTTTTAAGAAATGAGACAAGTTACGATTGAATAATGTTATATTTTTATGAACGTTAAATTCTAGAAAAGTAAGTCGCTACTTATTAATAATAATAAATAAGTAACCCACCTATTGTATTGTTTAACTTGGGCAATTTATGTTTAAAAAATTGCGAGGATTTATAAATTTAAAAGCTCAGTTTTTAATTACGTATGAAATAAAGAGAATATTATTATGTAGCTAAAAGTTCAAAAAAAACGAAAACTTCGGGTATTTGGCATACAAAAAAACAAAAAAATTTTTTAAAAATAAAAAATAATTTTATGATCTTTTACAAAAAACATCCTCATCCCCCTTGGGTTTTTGGGAAGACTACTCACCCTCATCTGGGGGCCCCCTCCCACCGACGACTGACACTTGCTGCAGGTCGCCGACGGTAGCCCCTAAGAGGACCGTCGGTTTTTTTACAGCGGGGCAGCGGGAAAAACCCTTGGGGCCCTCTGACCTTGATCGGTGGCCTTTCCCCCCGACAGATCCGGCCGGGAGAAAGCCGTGTACTTGCACTGCAAAAAAGAAAATGCAATATTTTTTTATTTTTTTAGATTACGCCCAATGTTTTTGGAGGGGTTTTAAAACATCTAACATCACCACATATAAAACCTAGTGAACCACTGCTTGAATAGGTAAAGCAAACATAACAAAAGCCCCTAAAAATGCCTACAATCTCTAAATAGGGTCCAAAATTTTGCATCAGAAAATTTTCTGGAGGTGTTAAAACCCCACCCATATAGCTATGGAAGCAAAGGCCAAAATTCCACCCTAAGGCCCCCACAAAATAAGCTGCGGGGTCCTATATGAAAAAATGGGAAGACTGGATCAGAACATGGGGGTAAAGAACCATGTGAAAAACATAAAAACCCCTGTAAATTCATAACGAAGGCCGACAATAAAGAGCATTTAATTGGGAATGAGGGAATTAACAATAGACAAAAACCTCCTACACCAAACCCTAAAAGTTGCATTGTTTGAAATCCCAATGCTTGACAAAACCTGACTCGACGGTAAGAAAAACAACCATCATTGGTTCAACTAAAAAAATTGACATTGGCATACATTTGCCAAATACCCCGAAAATGAATGGCTACATCTGTTTCAGATGGTCAATCCCCAGGGGAAGGAAATGCGGGCGCAGGATATACAGCCGAGAATTTGAGGCTTCCTACCCAGCTGGTGCTAATGGAAACAATATATGGGGAAATCCCAGCATAGTTGAAGCCTATTGAAACTATCAAAATCTGAAAAACCCGGAAAAATTTTGATCCTATCCGCCCAAAACTGCCCTTGCAGCCCTTGCAAATAGGGGAAACGAACCCCAAATTTGACAATGTAAAAATAAGATTCTACGACTAAAATGATGGGAAAAAAATTTTGCTACAATGGATACCGGCCCACTGTGGATATATGGTAATGAGAAGGCCGACTACCCAGCCAAACAAGGTACAAAAAAAAAACAAGAAAGTAAAAAAAAGTCCATAAATCTTCAAAACCACCTGCATGCGCGCAAAAAAGCATCCGAAGGAATGGCAAAAGAGGGGGGAAAAAAACTGTGGGGAAAATTCACAGAATGAGGCCCCACTGGTAAACGTAAATGCTACATAGAAAAATAGAACAGCTCAATTCGGCTTCAAACAGGACACGACCCACCGGAAAGCACCTCCTAGATTTTGGGAAATTTTTTAATTAGGTCGTCGGGTGTGTGGAGCGGGGAACAAGACAGGGAAAAAACTTTTTTAATGTACATATATAAAACTTGAACGCGACAAAATGCCAAATGGCATGGATGGAGCGAACAGGAGTCCTATCTCTATGGGGAACTAGAAACACATGATGACATGAAAAAATGCAATTTTTGGATAGAAAAGAAGAGAAGAGTTCAAAATGGGGTGACCATTCTCCACAGGCATTTTTTAATTGTATTTACATACTTGATTATAAGCCGCCCTCGAGTAATGAATTTTTGAAATTTTTATTTAACG
The DNA here is from genome assembly GCA_024449915.1 of Sweltsa coloradensis. NCBI lineage: Eukaryota > Metazoa > Arthropoda > Insecta > Plecoptera > Chloroperlidae > Sweltsa > Sweltsa coloradensis. The sequence goes on from JAMZAV010003540.1 coordinate 90,190, forward strand.
TTTATGACAATTTTTTTGAAATGGCGATAAGCACGAAATTTGTTTTTTCCAAACAAAATTTGTTTTTTTTATCACTATTTCTCATTCATTACCTCTATGTTTTTGGATTGTTTTTAATTGCGATTAATATGTAGCGTATTTTTTAATTGTTTAGATTTAGTTACTTGGCACTTTGGGTGCTTGTCCTCATTGTCATTGCCAGGGACAGAGGCAGGTATAGAATTTTCACCGCTAAAAACCGTAAATTAAAAAATAGTTTTAACACCAATTCACCGCCATTGGTCGAAACAAAACTAAAGATGCAAATAAGTCCCACCACAAAATACCTGCCTCTGAATTCTCATATCTACATTTTATTTTATTGTTATCTGCAATTCTTTTATAAGGCCCCACACCTAAAATTTTCAATCAGGGGGGAGAGAGATATAGGCTACTATGTAGTTTTCAACTAAATGTTGAATTATTTTCACCACCAATTAACTGCTTTTTTGCATAATAAAAACAAAAATTTACATTTATTTCACCCCAAATACCTGACGCTGGTCAGGGATACTAATAAAAAATCCCTGAAAGACTTCATAACCTAGGGCTAGCTCACTAACCCTAAACAATTTACCGCCTTGCACTTTAATGAGAACGTCCCCGCTCACAACCTTAAACAAATCACCGCCTTGACTTCAATGAAACTCCAGCTCACTAACCCCCTAAACAAGCACCGCCTTGCATTTAAAGGAAAAGTCCACTCACTAACCTCTAACAAAATCACCGCCTTTCCTTCAAAGAGAACGCCAACTCACAACCTCAAAAGTCCCCCCCGGGCCCTTTCACTTCAAAGAAACGCTGGGTCACTAACCTCTAAAAAAGTCACCCCCTTGCACTTAAAGAGAACGTCGGCTCACTAACCTCTAAACAAGTCACCGCCTTGCACTTCAATGAACTCTGGCCCTAACCTCTAAACAAATCCCCCTTGCCTTTAATGAAGTCTGGTCCTAACCTCTAAACAAGTCACCACCCTTGCCTCAAAAAGAAGTCTGGCTCACAAAACCCCTAAACAAGTACCGCCTTGCCTTCAAAGGAACGTCTGGCTCACTAACCCCTAAAAAAGTCAACGCCTTCACTTCAAGAGCGTCTGCTCACTAACCCCTAAAAAAGTCACCCCCCCTTGCACTTTAATGAGAACTTGGCTCCTAACCTCTAAACAAGTCCCGCCTGCACTTCAATAGAACGTTCCCGGGTCACTAACCCCTTAACAAATCACCGCCTTTCACTTCAAAAGGGAAATCTGGCTCCCCAACCTCTAAAAAAGTCACCGCCTTGCACTTTAATAGAACGTCGGCTCACTTTTCCCCAAAAAAAGTCACCCTCTGCACTTCAATGAGAAAGTCTGGCTCACTAACCTCAAACAATCACCCCTTGCACTTCAATGGAAAGTCTGCTCACAACCCTAAACAAGTCACCGCCCTTTCACTTCAATGAAAAAGTCTGGTCATCTGTTTTTTCCATCTTCTCCTTGCGCTCCCCGCTGTTGAAGTATTCTTCCTTTCCTCGTCGTCTTTTGAACTAGGAGGTCGGGGTGAGCCCCTCACGTCCCTCAGCGCCGGGAAATTTCCTCCCCCACGGCCTCCTCCCGCTTGCGGCTTTCCTGGGTGACACGTCGGAACACAAACGGTTTTTTTGAGGGGATAAATTTTTGGATGAGCGAAGCGAAGACTTCAAATTTCATTACGTTTTTTTTTTTTTTTCACTTCTGTTACCCCAAGAAAATAGTAGTTTTTTTTTTTGTAGGCTGTGCGAGACTCGAAATTTCGAGCCGAGACGAGCACGTCACATTCTCGCTCGCTCGCTCGTGTGATTTTTTTTTATGCTCAAAATTGGAGTCTCGAAAGACTCTGAATTGTTCGAGAAAGAACGAAATAGGCCCTTGGCGGGGTAATATTCCCTATTATGACGCGCTCTGCAACATTCTTTACTCGACAGCGAACAGCTGACTGGTAATGGGCATTGCGCGGCGCAGGGCCCCTCGTGCTCTCGCTTTGACGCCGTGCCCGGGTGCGCACCGACACTGGGCGCATTTTCCAAAGAACTCGGATAAAGACATCAACCTTTTTTGGCTAATATCGAAAGTCGCGACTGCGTTCGATTAAATCGCTATCGACTTTTTTCGAATTACAGTACTCACAAGGCTGCAGTTGTTTAGCGTCTGCTTCCCAAAGACGAATCAATTTTTAAATGTACCCCTATTAAATTTTGCGAGGACCCATGTTTTTTTTTTTTTCCCTATTATTTGAAAAAATTATGTTCCCAAAATGTGTTTTAAACAATTTTTCGGGAAAGCGCAATTGAAAACGGGGGAAATAAATAGTTTTTGACTGCCTTAACCCCACTTATGTGTAAAGACCCAAGCAATTAGAGCATTAATTAAAGCACAAGGATGTGAGCTGAAATACTGCTGGGCCCAGCCTAGTACCCTACAAGGCTAGGCTAGAGGCCCCCCGCAACTTTCCTTAAAGGCTTCGGGGCCAGCTAGGCCCACCCAGGGCCCTTTCCTAGGCCAAAAAAAAATTGTTCTTTGAACTTTAAATAGAAAGAACACAATTTTTAATAGTAGAGGCAATTTAGAAATGAGCCTAGGCCTAGGCTAGCTTAGCCTAAGCAGTAAGCCTATATTAAAAAGTTTTAATTAAAGTTTTATCAATTGGCAGGCCCAAAACCCGTAATAACATATTTTAAAAATTTTGTGTTTATACCGTGACCAAAAAGTATCCCGCATTTGTGGTAAATTAAAATTTTTGGGCTGCTCCTTCGAATCTCCTCGAAAATCAAGCAAAAGCCAAAAACTGCTCGACTCGCCGACTAAAAAAAACCCCCTCGCAAAAGCCCTAGTTTTTTTGTTAGTTTTTTTTCTTTTTTTTTCCTCTCTACCGGGCAAACGATAGCATCTTTATGAAAGTTGGAGGGGCATTCGAAAACTCTGACTTAGAGCGTATTGTTTTTGGGTACAAGAGAATATTTTTTCATGATACGACGGGGTTTTCATTTTTTTTCGATTTTTGCGCGTTTTTCGTGCATTTGGGGGGCCCATTCTGTCAAACGGGTGGGGCTACAACGTTTATATATTACTGGACATTAAGGTAAAGGTGTTGTAGTATTTTTTTAAAGAAAAAAATTTAAAAAATGATCCAGAACCATAGAAAAAAAGGGTTTTAAAAGAGTTTTTTTAAGTGTATAAAAATATTAATAATTACTAAGAAACTTGACAACTACCTCAATCTTTTATAAAGCAATCTTTGGCCTACGATTTTGACATTTCCCAATTACCCCAGCAAATTTGTACTACTTTTAAAAATTTTTATAATTTAACAATAAATGATTTTGCAACGGTACTTGAAGAAGTAAAGAGATCCCACGCATACTAAAAACTTAAAAAAGGCTCATCCATCAACGCGACGGAACTTTAGCGTTTTCCTAGTATAGACAATCAATGGAGAATCTAAAATCATTACTAGAGGTTATTTTGTACTGATAATATTGATTTCCTTAGGCGGACAGATAGGCGGAGATGAGATTCCTGAGGAGCACAGTGGGCAAGACAAGAAAAGATAGAATTAGAAATACGAACATCAGAGAGATGCTTGGGGTGGAGAAGTTAGGTGACAGGATGGGAAGGATATGGCTGAGATGGTTTGGGCATATGAAACGAATGTCGGAAGAGAGGATGCCCAGGAGAATGTATGACTGAGAAAAGATTGAAGGAAGATGAAGATGGGGGAGACCAAGGAAGATATGGAAGGAGACCATAGCAAGAGAGTAGAGACCTTCATACTGGAGGAGAGAGCTGGGAGCATGAAGCAGTGACACGATTGTGGGAGGATAGAAAGAAGTGGAAAAATTTGGTTGCGAAACCCAAGCTGACCCTGCCAGAAGTAGGAAACGGCGATGGATAATGATGATGAATACTGATTTACGATACTCATTTAAATTTAAAGGAGCGAATTGGAGAAAGAAGATTAAAGTGGTTCGAACATGTCAAAAACATGGAAAGAGCGAGATTGCAAAGATGGAATTGGAAATTCCAGGTAGAAGACCAAGGGGCAGACCACGACAACAATGGCAGGATAGCGTGAGAAAAGATATGGAACAGCGAGGAGGATGGAATGTGGTTCAAAGAGAAGAAGATGGAGAGGCCTATCTTCAATGCAAACCTAACGCAGAGTTGTACGTGGCAACAGATAATGTTGATGATAAAGACTAAAGAAAATTGTAGGCACTCTCCCATAAGCTATCTTACCACGCTCTTACTCATTCCCTTATTTTGTGCAGTACTTTTGTTCTGGGGAGCCCTCGCTTAATGTATTGTTTATGTGCAAAGGTGAGCGGTTAATTTGGGTGGTGAATATAGGGTTGCAGATACTACCCAATGGTCTTCTATAATCAAGTAATTGCTGTATAGTGTATATAACTAAAATAATTGTCTGAGAAATTTCAAACATGGAATAATGAGCACTCCTGTCTCCTCTTAACGGAACAAGTAAATTAATTACCTGTATCCAAGTCGTCCATCTTTCTCTTCACTGCGGCATAGTTGCTGGTCTTGTCACTAGGTTTGGGTTTTCCCAGGCCCCCGTTCTGCCGCGCCCATTCTACGGCCTTCATCTACAAACAAACAAATGAAATAATTTCTAGTTTTATACCCTTTTCATTTAGAATTTTACAAGCCTACAACTACGAGTGTTAATAAACAAAAAAATTACAACATTAGCCCACATCTCATGCTACCAAAATGCATCTTCACAACATGTGTCCAAAAATTTTAGAATTTTCCACACAAGGGTGAAAGTGAGTTACAGATATACGGTAAATGATGACTGTTATTTTATGCTTTTAAGTTTTAACATTGTGAACACATTTTTTGTAACAAAACAAGTTAATTGTATTTGTTGTATATTTGTGTACTGTATTTGTTGTGACTGCAGGGTTGGCTTGGTCGCATGGATTTCAAGTCCCCCACTGAAAATCAGTTTTATAACTGAGTGGGTAGACTCTAAATAAAATTTATTTATTATTTATTTATTTAGGTCAAGTCAAATTACATAATTTTTAGGGATGTGCGGGTACCCGAAAAACGGGTAATTTTCGGGTAGGTAAAATTACCCGACCTCGGGTCGGGCCGTCAATTCCTACCCGAAAAAGTCGGGTCGGGTAGAAGTAATAAAGAAACACGCCAATCTGCTCCTTTTAAACCTCCCGCTCACACGCCAAACGAACAGCTGACGTCGGAGCGGACCAATCGCTACGACGTGGGCGCGGCTATGCTATGATGCTGTGTCCTTGGCTCTTCCGGCGCTGTTCCCGCTGGAGTAATAGGCCCTACTGACTGTCATTACTCGTCTTCTGGTTATTCAACGCTAATTACGGCATAAAGCAAGTTGAATATTACGTACGTGGGCGAATGGTAAAAAAAAAGGAAACAAAGCTAATAAACATCGTCTAATGCCTAGGCGGCAGGCCTAGAACCAAGTTGCAATTCATCTAGAAGTCCGATCTAGTGCGCATCGTTGCGCGCAGCAGAGCGTTGGGCGGAGTCAGACCGAAAGGCTGGTGCAAACGCGCGATTTCGTCAGATGCATGGCTGGTACAAACGCATGATTTCGTCAGATGCATGGCTGGTACAAACGCATGATTTCGTCGGCCGGAAGAGAAAAATACGCGATCGCATCGGTTTTTCTTGGGGTTTTCGTATCGGAAATATTAGAAAACGATTGTTACGATATTATTTCCGAGAATAACGAACGATTGATGCAGGAAAACGATAATAGCGGGGTTTCACTGTACTAGGCCTAGGCCTACTCAAGCAAAAGTTCATAAGATGCCGATTTGGAAGTACTTTGTGTCAACACAGCCCAGAGTGGCTACCTGCAACCAATGCAAAACTGTTTTGTAGGATTTTTTAAAAAAAATGAATTCACAAATAAAAAAAAAATTCACTACCCGAGCCCGACCTGAGGGTACTTCAATTACCCGAGCCCGAGGGTACTTTCAATTACCCGACCCGAGCCCGACCCGAGTTCAAAAACCACTACCCGCACATCCCTAATAATTTTATAAAAGTAGAGAGGCCTGGTCCGAGCGCTAGAATGATAAAATCTCTAGGAAAAGTAAGAATCACAGACAAATAACATGTGTGCACAAACCTTTGCCTGAGCAATTTTACGTTTGGGAATGGGCATCGATAGGTCAATCGTCCCACTGAAACCTCCAAGGCCAAGTCTCGGAGCCGATCCGCTAGGACCGGGGATTTCCGAGTCATCCTCGTCGAGGCTCGGTTCAAAGTCGTTGAGTCTCTTCGCGCCGCTCGGAGCTCGTTCGGGCCTAGGAGCCGAGGTGATTGCACGTTCCACATGATCTGTACGTAGCACGGGTGAAGGGGACGTCTTACGTAACAAGGGCGAAGTTACAGCCTCCGTCCTCTGAACGCGATTCTTCATGGACATGAGGAAGCCTGCAACAAGGAGTTGATTAGGTTGTTTTTTAATTAGTACATTTTTTTTATAATATTTATTTATCTTAACAAAATTATTTTTGCTTTGTTTCAATTACCGTATACCTGATTGCAAGCCTACCTTTTTTGACACATTTTTGCAGTTCAAACTGGCACCCCGGCTTGGAATCGATAGCAAACTTATGAGTATTTAAATGCTACACTTTTTTTGTTAGATGAACTTTTAATCAGGGGTCGGCTTGCATTCGGTGTCGGCTTGCAATCGAGTAAATAGGGGTAATTTTTTTATTTTGAAGTAAACATAGTGGGTTTGAACAACCCCAATAATAATGTAAATGTGAGCACATGACAACATCTTTTTCAAACATAATACGAGCAAGATTGCAAATATCGCCATCACGCAGCAGGGTCTCGTTAATGAGACAAACTGAATGCAGACAGATTGACTGTATATGAGGTTCCTTACTTTTGGCCGAGGGCAGCACAAAGTCATCCTTGGGTTTTATCTCCTCCGGATTCAGTCTCGGGTTCAAACGTGTTCCCTCCGGCACAACAATCTCATCCTCTTTCTTTGCCTTCTGCCGCGCCAGGTGGCGCCGGAGCAAGATGGCCGCCTTGCTGCAACACAAGACACGAAGGTAGTTTAGTATTGGCATGTTGGCAATATATTAATAGTATTAACTAATTTATAATGCATATGTACAGGCACTTCAAGAGGACTTGGGTGGCAAATTCAAGTGCTCAGCTTTCATTTTCTTCTTCAAATCAAATTTGAATAGTTAATTAATACCAAAGTGTATCATAATTGACTTTTAAAACAATGTAAGGATGCAGAATGTAGGCCTACATAGGCCTACTTGTAAAACCTCTATATAATTAACATTAATTTATCAATTATTGTGAACTTTAAAATTTTATTAGACCTAGTACATGAAAAATAAACTTGAAAAGTGCACTGGTTTAACGATACCTACAGACAGTTACGTTTCTCTCTTTGGAGAGGCCATACTTAGGCACTGATCAACGTGAAATAAAGAATACAATTTACAATTTGATTAACCAATTTCATGTTAACTAAGTAATGTTATTATAGCAGGTAAGAGTTAATGTAATTTTTAGACTTAATAAGCACAAAACATATCTTACCTATTGTCCTTAGATATAGACGTTGTCTTGGTCTCTTCTTGTTCCCTTTTACTTGATCTACTTTCCGCTGATGTTGAAGAAGTAGACCTGCTACTTTCTTTCGGTTTTGATCGTTGTCGATCTTTCATCGAGTCCGTTCTCGCATCTTTTGTTTTCTTTTTGACCCTGGGTGAGCTTGTAGCCGGCATTGAGTTAGTAATCTTGTCTCTGTTTTCGTTAACAACACAGTCATTAGTTTCTTTGTGAGGTTTCTTAAGCGTTGGGGTCGTAGCCTCGACTGATACCCAGTCTTCTACAAAGTCAAATTCACCTATATCTCCGACGGCCTCTGCTACTATTTCTTCAGCAGACCTCATGTCATGAGGAACCTTTTTACCGTCACTTATCTCAAGATTTGTTATTCCTTGTTCAAAATCTTTGTAGTTCGTCACTCGGTCTTGTTTGGTTACCTCCAAATTCGTCTGTGTCCCTTTCTTCGCGACATCATTTCGTACATCTGACATACATCTAGACGGTCCAGCCATTGCATCATCACTTTGGGGCTTATATCCCGATGAACCTTCCAAATTTTTGTCTTCTTTGACTAACGCCAACTTAGATCTTGAACTGCTCGGATAATGATCTCCACTTAACGCTGGATCCATGTCGCTGGATTGATTATCGTGCGATGCCGACAAAGAACGACGTCGATCCTTCTTCGCTTGTTTCTTAATGTCTTCCACTTTTCCCCCTTTGGTTTCCGTAACATCCGAATTCGTCTGTGTCACTGTCTTCGTGACATCATTTCTTGGGGAGATGACATCCGACGTATGTCTAGATGGTCCACGCACTGCGTCATCACTTTGACAATTTGTACCTTCCGAATTGTTGCCTTCTTTGACCAACGACAACTTAGATCTTGAACTGCTCGGGGAACGATCCATGTCGCTGGTGTGATTATCGCGCGATGCCGAAGAAGAACGACGTTGATCCTTCTTCTCTTGTTTCTTAATGTCTTCCACTTGTTCCCCTTTTGTTTCCGCGTCAAGAGCTTGTTTTGCTTTCCTCCGAGCAAGTATCGTAACAAGCAAGTCCTCCAATTCCTTGTCACTCTTCTCTTCTAAGTCCATAATTAGGCTACTTTTCTCTCCGTTCTTGGTAGCTTCAGGAGTTGAGACATTTTTGTCTCTGGAAAAAGAAAATAATAAAATTATATGGAGAATAAACTGGAAGAGTTATGAGAGTTAAGCTTCTTCTGCTATCAAAGTGTACTAAAACATGTTTCTCATTTCACAAAACTGCAGCAAAATAAAAAATATAGTATAGCAGAGACTTTGAGACGTCTTCGTTTGGAGAAAAACCATAACGATACTAGTGGTATCACAAAGGTGTCGGCGTTCTTAAGGTAAGGTTTGAATACACTTACAATGCAGGTAACTATTTTTAATACAATTCAAAAGTTAAAAAATCCATCCCGATCGGGGTTCGAACCTGAGTCTTCCACATTCCAGGTGAGATCTATAATGCAACTGCAACTACAATTCAGAAGTTAAATTGTTGCCGTCTCGGTGGTCTAGTTGGCTAAAAGGCCTACCTGGAATGTGGGAGACTCGGGTTCCAACACCGATTGGGATGGATTTTTTTTAACTTCTGAATTGTATTTTCAAAAATTAGAATTCCACCTACGGGAAGGACTAACCAAATCGAGAAACAGGTAACTAAGAACAACAAGAGTCAATCTTTTAAGGCCGAACTGAAAAAGTTTTTAATTAATAATTCGTTTTATTCTGTTAAAGAGTTCATGTTATCGTAAAGCATTGTGTGTATTTTGATAGCATGTATTTCCTGACCTGTCTAAATATCATTGTATGATCAAATTAATAGACCAATAAATATTGTTATGATTATTATTATTATTAATTATTATTATTATTATTATTATTATTATTATTATTATTATTATTATTATTATGGTCAGTGTTGTCTAGTCCTATCTTCATGTAGTGCTTATTCCATGTGTACGCTATACTGAATCAACACTCACGTAAGTTTCTTAACGATCGTCTCTCTCGTTTCAGTTGTATCCGGCCTAACAACATCATCTTTGGCATCAATCTTGGGTTTGGGCGATCTTGTTTTGACCGGCGTCGACTGAGCGAAGCTGACCTTTCCAAGCCTTGTTGCGACTGAAGGGGAAGTCGACTGTTCAAAGCTGAACTTCTCAGACTTTGATGCGACTGAAGGGGAAGTCGACTGACCGTTGCTGACCTTCCCTGACTTCGTTGCGACTGAAGGGGAAGTCAACTGACCGAAACTGAGTTTCCCAGGTTTCCTTTCGAACGAAGGAGAAACGGCCTCAAGCTGAGCACCGAATGAATCTTCACCCAAGTCGCGTGCACGGACTTTTCCCTCGGATTCCTCCACTGTCGAGTCGTTTGAACGCCCGTTGTTTGGGCTGCCGGACGAGGACCTGGATCAGAGCAAAATTAAATAAGTGATGTTTACCAACAAACTTTTTGGCTTCAAATTACATTAGAAACACGTAGGCTACGCTATCGTGAGCAATAAGACCTAAATCTAATTTTTTTAATAATTTTTTTGCACAATAAAATTTTGATTTTTAATATTAACATTTTTAGTTTTTTTTTTTACACAATATATTATATTAATAATATTACATAGTACACACAAGTACAGGTTGATTTTAAAACATATTTTTGAATACTACTTTAGGCATAAAATAGGCCTAAGTATTTTTCTTCTAAGGTCATGTTGATAGAATGCCAATCGGCTGGAGTATATTGGTAGGTGTGAGATGGAAAAAAGATGGCGATTGCCCTATAAATATAATTTTAATTTTTGTAATATATTTAAATAAAATTGAAATTGTTGTCTTGCCTTTTAAGCCTACATTAGATAGATACAATGTACTGATATGTAATGTATGTAGTACCTGATGTATCTATTAATAATAAACTTGAACTTGAACTTGAAAAAAAAAAAAAAATTCAAACTTTGTTTAACTCCATCCAGTTCATTATTTTGTCTGCATTTGTGTGATTAGTTTTATTTAGTTGTCCTTTTAAATGAGTTTTTATAACTGAATAGGAAAGAATAGACATTAAAGAAAGAAAGAAAGAAAATATGATTTATTTCTCTTAGCTCCGACCTGGATGGCATTGCGTTAGAAGGTCCCGCCTCGCTAGCTACAGCCTTTGGTCTCGGTCCGTACCCCGTCTTGGTATACACGTAGTCGGTCTTGGGATGTCCGGCCAGCAACGCCAGTCGCTCCAAGTCCCTCTTCCGTTGCAGCGAGTTCTTCTCCACGAGCGCGGCCGTCTGTCGGTTGCGCGACGGCGCCTCCGCGGCCGGTACGAAACCCATCGAGCGATGTTTGTTCGCCGCGTACTCGGATAGACTCTGGAGGCGGGACTCGTCTCTCTTCATGTGTTTGCGACTGGGGGGTGCGGCTGACTGGGCCATGAAGCTACGGCCGCCGTAGAAGACCTGGCGACACACTTTGATGTGATATGGTTGTAGGGAACGAATAGTGGTTGATGGGATGACCAAGAGAATGAATGTTGTAATTACGACAAGTCATACTCGTCCGTTTTTAGAGAAAGCTTTTTAGGGGTGCCAAAAATAACAAAATAAAATCTTTTTTATGTAAAAAAAATTGTTCAAAATGTATTAAAAAATTATTTGAGTCGCATGGCTAGGAAGAATTCTATTTCTATTAATAATTCAAAAGGGTTGAAAAGAACAAAACAGAGAAATTTTGAAAATCTCAGTCACAGGCCTAATTCCAAAACAGGCTAACATGTTGAATTTTGAAACTATAAAAAAGTAATGCATATTAAAAAAATAAGAAAAATATCATCTTTTCTAGGTAAGCATTGAAAACAATTGGTTAATTTAAAATAATGGTCTATTTTAAATCCAAAATTTGCCTAAAAATTATAAATATTGAACCATAAAAAACAAAATTAGTATTCCTTTCCTATTAAAATTATCAGACAAAAATTGCGATTTCATTTTGTAGGTAGGTACCATAAGAACCTGAATTTCCCCCCCCCCAAAAAAAAAAAAAAAAAAAATTAAATGGTATTCACCGTATTCGTATTCTAATAATACATGTAATGGATTAACAAAATAAGATAATTAATTCACCGTTGCAGACTTGTACACGATACAAATATTGGTTTTGTTTTCGCCAGTTGTTGCCATTTTCTGAAACTAATTCAAGGTAGGCCAATATGTTTAGAAGAAGGAAGAAGTAGATGGGGAGGCCAAGGAAGCGGTGGAAACATTTGCTTGCGAAACCCAAGCTGCTTCTGGCAGGAAATGGCAATTAATAATTAATAATGCCTATAGAGTTAAATTTGCGATTGTTTCGGTTCGAATGTCCAAAGTTAATTTGTGCTTCTTTGCTTTGTGCACGTTTACCAGTGTGTAAAATTTATTCCCCAATATAGATAGAGGTTTCCTAAATAATAGCAAAGGACAAGAAACGTTCCCCGTCTCAGTAATAATTACGCACGAGCGTCTCACCTCGTGTTTCCCGAGGACCTTGTTACGGAGGTTGACTCTCGGCATCGGAGCCTGGAGTTCCGAGCGCCGAGAACACTTCTGGTACTCCTGGGTCATGTGATAGATGCACACGCCAACTGTGAACTTGTTCACGAAGGCCGTGCATTTCTCACCGTTCTTCTTCCTAGGATCAGAGACAAACCTTTTGATAGCCACCTTATAAGTAGGCCTACAATGTTCCTTTAACTCGGACAAGTAAAATGAATTCACTTTTATGTATTTTCAGTAAGATATCAAAATCATATTTTTTGGTGACTATTAATAACAAAAATCTGAGAATATGATTTAAAAATAAAATATACAGTAGGCCTAAATCATTTTTATTCTAAATTGTCATTTAAATTTCATTTAAAAACGGTTACTGGATTCACCATCATCATCCATATTGTATGCAGAGAAAGGAAAAGGAAAGAAAAAATAAGGGGTAGAGAAAGGGGGTGTAATACGCTTGCTCTGCCATACTTGGTATGTAGGGGGGTTGTGTGACTGGGTGTGGTAGTCTACATCATTAAAAAAACAAAAATCAAATGAGAAACTTATTGCATTAATTCAAAATAGTATTAAAGGCAGCCGAAACGTTCCGAGTGATATTTCGCACTGTACTTACGTGGCTTTACATATTCCGTAGTCCTTGCTTCCCCCGAGCACCATGATCTTCTGCGCGGAGTCCACAGAGAGAGCGGCCTCATCGCTGCTGTCCCTGGAAGCAGACGGAGGAATCAATTTGGGGAACGTCAAGTAGGGATGGCAAGCTGGTTGATTGACAGGTCAAATAATTGGTCAAAGTAATATATTTACATATTTATTTGACATTAATCAATCATTCTTCAAAGGTAATTCGACATAAGTTTCATTCCCTAACAAATTTGCAATTGGACAATTTACTGCTGTTGCCCTAAAAACTTTTCGACTCTAGCAGACAGTGCTAGTTTATGGTATGGTATCCCATTCACTCATTTTCATCATTAATTATTATTTATTAGGGATGTCAAACGAGATGAAAATTCATATCGATAATCACGCCGAAATGAGAATAATATTGTGATATACTGTACCGCGATAATATCGTGCCCAAAATATTGCGCCGATACGGTCACTCGGTTATCATATTGCGATATACCGGCATAAAACTCGCTTTTCTCGCACTTGCGTCAATTTGAATTGCGTGCCATCTCAACGCTGGTCGGTGGATTGGCTGCCACCTACGACGAGCCCCTCGTGAGCCACAGTATGAATGGTGTGTGAACTGTAAGTAACCTTGCTGATGATGACAACATGCGTGCAGAATTTATTTCTTGCGTGGCCCTACCACAGGTTTGGTTAAGTGTTGTGAGTTTTGTTTGCATGTTGTTGGGTGATTTTTAGAGGCCACCATCCGCCTGATGAGTCCCAGAAGGACGAAACGCGTTGTGGATTAAGATAACTTTAAATTAGCTGCAGTTGTCATCAGCAGGTGAAAAGTTTTGTCACCTCCAGCCCTTCAGGCTGGGTTTTTATGTTCTCTTTGCTTTCCCATCCTATCAACCCTTCTCCAATCTTACTAGCCGATAGGCTTTTTTCAAGCCAAGAAATAAATTCTATTTATTTTACTGCAACATAAATTACCAAATATAATTAGTTATTTACCACATCGACTGTAAATTTACCAGTAAATTACACGAGCCGAGTTTAAATTTTACGGTAAATCCATAGGCCTATCAATAGAAATTCAAATAATATTCACAAATATCAGTTGAGATTTGAGAAATATTCTATTTGTAATGTTTTTGTCGTTAGGCCCTATACATAAGCTACATATCAAGTGCCGTAACTTACCGATTGTCGATGACGGATGGATTGAGAATGGCTACGACCGTCCCCACGGCCGTCTTCCACAGATTCTTGTGCGCAGAACTGAACAAGAAGACGGTAACGCTTTTCAAGACACCCTTCAGGTCGCTCAGCCTCCAAATGCTGTACTGCTTACCCTAGAGACAGACATTATTAATAGCTTAATGGGTTAATAAGTAGGAATGGTAGAGAGTGTTTGCCAGTAGACTGAGAAATGAATGAGTTACCTTCTGCGAGGTCCTGACAGGAGACTTGAAGACCACGACCCCAGCGATCACCCAGTCCGTATCTTTGTCCCTATTGGACGCGGTGAACTGTTTCACAGCTCCCATGTCCACAGGCGTCCGTCCAATCATTCGCTCTTTCAGCGTCGAGCCAGAAACCAGCGGATTCCTGCAGACAATTTCAACATAATTTTTATTTATTTATTTGTCATTATTTGGTAGTGCCTATTATGATTAACCATTATTAAAACATGTATTTTTAACAAAGACTAAAACCTAGTTCTATAAAAATAATATTTCCTTCCAAATATCAAGATTCAAAAGTAGCCTACAGTATTTTATTATTGGTAGGCCTATACAGTTAGATTTCGTATCGGCTATATTATTAGGCCTACTAGCTTTCAACTCAAGTTGAACTCAGGTTGAAAATGCATTAAAAACTCAACTGTCATTACAACCCTTGTCCGTTTAAACTATTAATTAATTTAACCAGGGTAACCCACCAGCACTTGTTGAACGATAGTCGACAGTAGCCTACATAATATAAATTGAGTCTTGCATAAATTGAAAAGTTTTTTCATGGGTGGTGTGTCATTCTCATTTCTAAGGTTTTGAAATCTTAGCAAGTGTGATAAGAATGAAAAGTCTTGAGGCTACACGAAATTACAGACTAGAGCCCAACAATATCATTAAATAAAGAAGACTGAATTGTGAACAAAGACCAAGGCCAGTCATTCAAGTAGGCCTAAACTTATAAACTTCACGAGGTCCACATATTTTGACGTTGTACTCACACAAGTCTCATATGGAAAACAGGGTCCGTGTCGACAAGTTCCTTGGATGGTTTTATCGGTGCAGCGAAGGTTGACTCATCAACAGCTGGAAAGAAACAAGATTACTGGCAACAAGTACAAACTAAACCGAGATCGAAGAGAGAAAAAATGATACATTAGACTAAACTTTATAATTTATTTATTCATATTTCAATGGCACGTTTGAAACATGGTTTGATTTTTTTTTATTAAAAAAATTAAAAATCATGATTTGTTTGATTTAAATAGGCCTAAGATTTTTTTATTTTTATGATTCAAATCAGATTTTAGTGTTTCAAAACTTGTCAAGTTGGTGAGCGGATCAAATACTTTCACAAGCGTTTCAGAAAATATAATTCATTTTTTTTTCACGGAAAACTTTGCCAAAATCAGTAGGCTAGAACTCTTGTGTTTGTTGCTCAAAATGAAGAAAAAGAGCATTTGATTTAAATCAATGATTTTTATTTTTACTAAATAAATCATTTGATTTAAATCTGATTTAAATAAAAAACATCCTGGTTTGAAATAAAGTTGACGATGACGATTTGAATTCTCAGTTTTGGCTTTTGGGATATGATAATTTGAATATTGAAACCAAAATCTTTCTGAAATGTTAGCCAAGATAGCTTTTCATTTTATTCTTAACTTACAGGTAGGCTACTTACTACTCACCGGTGAATGCCTAAATCAATTATCTTATCAACAACAGAAGGCCTATGTAGCCAACTGAGTGGGTAGACTCTAAATAAGAATGTATTTATTTTATTTTTATTTAACTAGCCCAACTATTATTGCTGAACACTGTGACTTGTTTGCTACTCTACTATAGACTAGACCTTATGTTAAATTTATTAATGTTTAGGCCTACCGGTAGGCCTTCCTATTATTAATTGTATTTTTGTTTTATTGTTAGGCCTATATTATTTAATTTAATCTTTAACTATGAATGGTTAGGTGAAAGAGCAATCATGCCGGTTGAACCTTGCCTTTTTGTTTATATTTTATATTAGGTAATATTTTTTGGTAGGTCTACCTACCTGTAGGCCCTATATCAAACAACAAATAAAGACTGGTCTATCTATATCTAACTACCGTAGGTACCTAGCTAGAGCGTACCTCTTTTCGTGGTCCACGACGCCGACTTCCCCGGCTCGTACCGGCCGCCCGAGTTCTCTTTCGGCATGAGCGTCTTGATGCTCCGGCCGTAGTCGTTGAGCCTCGCCTCCTGAAAGTTCCGCCGGTCTTCGTCGTCGGACGAGTCCGTGTCCCCACGGTGAAGTAGACTCGGTCCGTCGGAAGCCGCGGCAAGATTGTCTATCTCATGGAGAACGTGCGCGCTCACTTTGCGTCGTTTCTTCGCACTAGGACCAATTTGTTCAAGCTTTTGCAGTTCGGACGTGAAGTCGTCCACGTCTTGCGGTCCTAAACAAAAGAAGATTAAATAAATTAATGGTGCCTAAAAGAAAAAAATTGGGCCTAGTGCAAAAATAATAGTAGGTCCCTACCACATTTCATCAACCCAAAAATACTAGTCTAGGCTACTACGTAGCTTCTAGCTCTAGTAAGAATTTCTGTGTGAAAATATATAGGCCTAGCCTAAATAAATAATAGGTAAATAAATAAATTCGTAGGCTATTTAGAGTCTACCCAGTCAGTCACATTATAACTGATTTTCAGTGGGGGACAGTTAAACCAAAGCGAGCAAACCAAAATGCAAAATGCATTGTTGTTGTAATGCTACTAGTATTTCAAATATGTAGGCTACTAAAATGTAGTTTATTGTAGTTTCAGCATCTAGGCTATGTAATTAGATTTATTTAGTTGTCCTCATTTGTAAATCAGTTTTTTATAACTGAATAGGATAGACGTTAAATAAATGAATTAAAAAATTTAAAAAAAAACCCTGTAGGCCCCGACGCAATCGACGAGTGAGCGATAACCAACTAAAGATCGCTACCGGTTGCTTATATTTTAATAGGAAAATATGGCAATCAGTAGGCTAGTATGGACAGTGCGAACACCCGTGGATCAACGCCAGAATCAACAAGGTCAATTCGAAACAACTTTAAATTTATTATGTACCGGTACCTCGTTGCTAGGACGGCTCCAAAGTCACCGTTTCCAAATTCTTAAGACAAGAACTGATAGCCTAGACTTTTAAGTTCTAGGCCTAATCAGAAGTTAAAAAAATTCTGACTTTAGCAGGAATCAAACCCTGAACCTTCTGGATTGGAAGCAGAGACGCTAGGCTAACCGCAAGACCAACGAGCCACATTAATAATAGTAGGGGAACATGCTGTACCTTGGACATAGTTGTACCTTGGACCATTCAAGATATCTCTGCTATCTGTCTTAAAAAAATAGCTAAAATTTCTAGTTGTCAATTATACCACTAGGTGTCAGACTATACCAAACTGGGATGGTGGTAGAAAACCTAGCATCATTAAAAAAATAATTTGTGTTTTCAACCATTCAAGTAAATATTTTGCATGTTACTATTTTGCTTTTTAAAGCCTTGAATGATATTTTACTGCTAAAACACTTTATTAAGTCTGAGAACCATGTTTTGATGTATAATTATACCAATTTCATAAAACAGGCAACTTAACCTCAAACTAAATTGGAAGGAAATCAAAAAGTTACGTGCTTGGTTGTACCTTGGGTCACCTTATAGTAATGTACCTTGGACCATGACCAAGGTACATTTAACATGGCATTTCCTTTACCATGGTAGGCCAATTTGTTTTGTTTCTTTAGATAATGCCACGAAGTAAAGGTAAGGGTGAAATTAGTGGAGTTGGGGGGGGGGGGGGGGGGGGCAAGGTGCCGGGGGGGGAAGCATAAAATGCGTTGCCGTTGTCAGCTAGGCCCCCCCCCCTCGGCACTTTGCTCCCCCCCCCCCCCCCCCCAACCACACTAACCAACTATCCACTTTTAGGGTAGGGGGGGGGGATAGCTGACTACGGCAACGCACTTCATGCTTCCCCCCAACCCCCTAACCTAGGTACTTTCCTTTTCGGAGGGGTCTAAGTACCGAATTTTCTTTTTATATTCTATAATTCAAAATGGCTGGCCTTAATAATATTTTTTAGTCAATAGAAATATAACTATTATACACTCCCACTCTTTCAATATGAAGTACTCACAAGAAAGAAAACATTAAGTAGGCCTATAGGCCTATCCTTCAATTTTCTATGTAATTTTTGTACATAATTTAAGGTATAAATTACATGGTCCAAGGTACGAATTACATGGCCCAAGGTACATCGCTATGCTGTACCTTGGACCACTTTGCACTAATTATTAAAATGGTTAATTTATAGCAATAATTGTAATGTGCCATATACAATAAAATCAACAAAGTTTGTACAAGGCATGTTCTAGCAAATACAAAAAAAATAAACCAAAATCATCATCTCATTTCTCCAGAAACCATATAAATGTAAAAAGTGGTCCAAGGTACAGCATGTTCCCCTACAACTTTATTTTCAAAACAAAGCTCTGCCTTTACATTAAGGTTGCCTTAAAGACACAGAATAAAAATAAAAAAATTAATTTACATTTAGGCCTATACAAAGGACGTTTAACAATAAGTAAAATTAGTTACAGATTATGAAAAAATGAAATGAAGTGAAAAATGAAGTGAGAAGTAGGCCTATGATTTGTGAAGTATAAAAATAACAAATACTGATTAATATTATTATTAAACTCACTGGTAATAAATATTCACTAGCCTACCCTACCATTTATGGGGAAGGGTAAATGGATCTAGGAAGGCCTACCGGTAGCTAGATATTTGGTACTTACTGCTACCGCGATCTTCAGAGCTAGGTGGACTAGAGCGCTGATGCACGCCGATGCTGTTATCGGCGGTCAGCAACTCTTCTAGGAATTCATCATCGATGTCCGATTCTTCTTCCATTGTGGAAAGTCTTCTTACTTCTAGTAGGCCCTACTGTAAGGTGGTAAACCTGTTTGAAAAAGATTGATTCAATATTATACTAGGGAAACGCCAAAGTCGTTGTTAGACGAGTGAGTGAGCCATGTGTTGAGTACCCGGTAACATTCCTTTTCTTCCCCCTACCTTAGGCCTCCCTAGCCTATCATAGGCTACAGTGGAGCATTATGGCCTAAACTATGACCTAAACTCAAATACCCTATTATTTATACGAATATTATAATCAAACTTAAATGCAAATGTTCCCGCGTACTCAACACATGACTCTCTCACTCGTCTAACAACGACTTTGGCGTTTCCCTAGTCGAGTTGGCTAAAGCGCCCTTATAGCCGAAATGTGGGAGACGTGGGTTCAATGGTCGGGAAAGATTTTGTAATTTCTGGATTGTATTTTTTAAATTATTTAACATGTTTTGAAATGCATATAACGCAGTGTAGTCCATCATCTGTGACAATACTAAGGAAAACATAGCCAGTACGAAATACGTGAAAATATTGCAAGGTTTACTCAATCTACGAGCGGAATTTGGGGGTACCTTGACGTCCAACATTCGATTAACCTTGGACACGGCATTTCACAGCCAGGTAAATTACAAACAAAAAATATTATTTCAAAATGAAAACCATTGTCGTTAAAATAATTTCCATACATTTCAACGAATTTTTCAGTTTTTTATTTCTTGCAGGTTTAAATCGTAACAGATTGTGCTCATTTTGTTAGCAGTTCTCAGTTACCTGGTCACTGATGTCTGTTTAAAATTTCAGCTCGGTCTATTTGGCCGTTCGGCCGTATGAGCCTGGACAGACAGACATTTAACATTTAACAGAATTAATCACGACCAAGGACCGATTGAGTAGCGTTGTAGACTACGTTCGCTGCGCTCACTCGTCTAATTATATATATGCTCTAGCCTTAGCATAAGCAAAACCTTTGAAATGGATAGGCCTAGATGGTCTGTGACTCTGTGCATATCCACAAACAATAGGCTAGGCCTAGCCACTCAAAAGGGAATTAACAAGCCCTAGGCCTACACAAAGGCCTTGGCCACTTGTTAAGAGTTGTAGGCTATTCTAGGCCTTCCAATCTAAGCAAGCGATCTATGGTTAGGTTAGGGTAAGTGCAGGGTTTATGTGCAAAGCGCCATTGATTGAAATATATGAGACCTAACGTAGGCCCAAGGCCTATTAATACAGGCCTAGGCTTGTCAGTGTTGTAGCAGAATAAAGCATAGGGCCTAGCTAGCTAGGCCTAGGCCTAGGCCCTAGCCGCCAAGGCCTTACCCTACCAAAGATATGCTAAACCTACCTAGGCATTATTCCTATGTAATTAGCATACATTGTCATGTATTGTAATGGAAGTGCTATGGAAGTGCTATCTACCGAGGCCTAAAGCAGGCCTAGCATAGGGCTCAAGCTTCTAAAGAAATCCAAAGTCCTAAAGATCAACAAAGGCAAACATAACCTCACATTTTTAGAAAGACCGACAAGAAAGCACCTACTCAGTAAAAACATAGACATATCACACTAAGGCATACATTACCAATTTGCGAGACGGTCTGGTAGTATGTACTAGGTTTAATTAGGAACTTTAACTTAAAACATAATAAAAAAAACAACAAAAAACTTAACCCGGCGTAACTACTGTAGTTTAGGCGGCAAACAAGTTACTTTGCAGTCGATGAGTCGAAATCGAAACCAAACTATTTGGTCGACCAATCGAAAATGCACCGCCCTCTGGAACGTCCAAATGGCAGTGGATGGTGGGAATTGTATTTGTTTTTAAATCACAGGCCTTTTGAGTCTCGGAATGTGCTAGCTGTCAAAAACAGTAAACCAAGTTTAGAGACTAGTTGAACTTACGTAACTATTATTTTATTAATTTATTATGTACATTGGTTTTTAAACACACGAGAAACAGTTCAATATGTTACCCTCTAGACCTTCTCTAGAACTTCTGTAACTGCTCTAATGGCCCGAGTAGTACATAATTCTTGACGAAAGAGGCCACCAGAAGGTAGAAATTATTATATTATTCACTGTCGCTGTATTTGTTTATAAAATAGGTAATCCAATTCAACAGGAGTGTAGGAACCTTAGGCCTACTTGTACTGGGGGGGGGGGGGGTCAAAACCAGAAATTTGTGTAGTTAACCCCTAAGGGGGTCAGCGCCATAAATGGAGATGAGGGGCGGGGGATAAAATCGCATCTTAGACAATAAAGAATAACAATAATTCGGGACGTGGTAATTGCCATGCTCAAGGTTTGCGCCTAATTCAGAGCAGTTTTTGTAAAAAAAAAAAAAAAAAAAATTGTCAACTGAATATTGAATTTAAAAGTAATAATTTCTACGTACCTCTCCACTCCACACTCTGTTTTGGCACTTGCGCCACATTGTCAATTTCTCTAGAAAAAGTTCTTCAAGTAAGAAAATTGGTAGCTTTGTTATTATAGTAGGTGGATGCATCATGACAAATGTGAAACAGATTGCTCTTTTGATGGGGGTGCAAGCGTAAAAAGTGGGGGGTCCCCGTCCCTTCCTACGCGCCAGCAATTTAATATACAATCCAGAGTGTAAATATCCAACCGAAGATTGAACCCGCGTCTTTGTTTTCCGTTTAAAACGTTTAGATAAGCATTGACAAACCAGGTTTTGTTTTTATATACGATTGGCCGAAGTTAATTGAAATCACAATAATTATTGTGATTAATTTTTAATTAAATTAAATATAAATAATTAATTATTAAATAATAACACTGGAACGCCATGATTCGAGCCAAAAATGTTCGTTCGTACTTTTCGAACGACATCGACATTGTTGCACTAATCAAGATATAGTCTTATTTATTGGAGTAGGTAGGCTACTTAGGAAGGTTTCTACTAAGAAAACGCCAAAGTCGTTGTTAGACGAGCGAGCGAGTCGTGTGTTGATTACCCGGGAACATTTGCATTGAAGTTCATTGATATAATAGGTATAAACGATAAGGTTTTGAGTTAAATTGGTAGGCCTTTAAGGGTGCGTCAACTGTGAGGTCATAATGTGCAACTCTAGTCTATGATAGGCAAGGGATGAAAGATCCATGCCGAATCCAGCCTTAGGAAGGGGGATTTTTTAATTCATTATGTTAAGTGCGCGTCAACTGATAGGTCGTAAGGCACCACTCTAGGGCTGCCTAGGGGATATAGGGAGGTGGTTGCCATGCTGGTCAGAACCAGCCACGGGTATAGGGTGAGGAAAGGGAGGGTTGGTTCTCACGTCGCGGTCGTCATCGTGTCTATGTCGTCGTCGTCGTCGGGGGGTCGTCAAGGGTAGGAAGCAAGGTCCTCGACGACGATTGCAAGAGATCACCTCTAGTTTCGGGGAGTAAAATAACTTACTCCTTACAGTATAATAGGCCTAGGCCTACTAGCTGATGTTTGCGAGTTGGACTTTATCTCATTCCTCGCCTTTTACTATTAGCAGAGCCGTACTCTGGACCAAATTTTACCCCGGGCCCAATCTGGGGGTTAGGTTGGGGGAGGGGAGGAAATAGAATGTTAGGCCTACCGGGGACTCAACACATGACTCGCTCACTCGTCTAACAATGACCTTGGCGTTTTCCTTGTACATACCTACCCTACCCCAGTCTTTTACAAGAGGGTTCAATTCCAGCGAAACGTTTATTATTGTCTCTACTTTTTATCTTCTTTTGTAAGTCTTGCAAAGTCTAATCTGGAACATTAAACTCGATACAGATAGGCTACGATGATGTAGGCTAAGTACCTTTTTGACTTTCAGTTCTGCCCCCAAACACCAGACTTGACCCGAAATTTCGGGTACCCACATTCGGAAACATTTGCATTTAAGTTGATTGATATAAATTATAGGGTTTTGAGTTGGTATAAGGGCGCGCCAACTAAGGGGGTAAGGCCATAATACGCCATTCTAGCCTATGATTGGCAAGGAAGGAAAGACCCATGCAGGATCCAGCCTTAGGTAGGGGGAAGAAAGGGAATGTTACCGGGTACTCAACACATGGCTCAGTCACTCGTGTAACAACGACTCTGACGTTTTCCTAGTAGATATATAAATAATTTATCGTAGACGAGTGTGGGTGGAGTACACTTTAGATGGTTTAATTATGTATTATTATGTATAATTATTTGAAGACTTAAGTTCAGTTGAAAAATGATCAAAACGTATAGTTTTTACTTTAGGCATATATTATATAGACATCGGACATGAATGAGCCACAAGAGTGCTTTTTACCACTTGAATATCACATGCAGCAGTTTCTCTCTGCGTTTTGTCCGTTTATTTATTAGTTAGTTACTTTATCGGCCTACATTAATTTAATATGCATTTAACTTTTTGAACCTTGTAACGGTCATAAGTATTAACTAAACGGGTGGGGGTGGATTGGCCGATTAATCTTCAATCACCCTTATAATTAATTTGTTTATGACCGACAGGTTATATACTACCATCTTTGTTTATGACCGTCCTACAAGTTTCAAAAAGTAAAATGCACATTTAAATAAATGTAGGCCGATATTGTAACTAACTAATAAACAAATGGACTTAACGCAGAAAGAAACTGCTGTGTGTAAATGCAAGTGGCAAAAAACACTCTCGTGGCTCATTCATGTCAAAAGCTAATAATATCAATAGTAACTTAAATAACTTAGATGTAGGCTTATTATGGCTTCAGCTATGAAAATGATAAAAGTTAAAGAAGGAAAAAATATTATAGCCGATCCTTACAGGCTATAGCCTCTGTAGATACAGAGAAAGAATGGGCTGTACAGCGGTACCTATATCATAGCCCGTCAAGAGATGAGTATTGGTTGTAATGAAAATACGAAATTATTTGTTCATGTAACTCAACGATATGTTTTACCACTGCCTCCTAGATCCTTCTTGTGGCCAAATACTATTACAGTATTTGTTGTGGCTCAAAGTGGAGCCACGAGTAGATATCTTGGTCTATTCCTGGATAGTTGGCTAATAAGTTAAACTGGAAAACTCAATGCAATGTCAAAAAGAAAATAGTACCTCTAGCTGGAGACCTGTGGAAGATACCACATCTCCTTCTCACCTACACTCATAGAACTTTTTACTTCTCGTGTATATATACAAATGCTCAAGCACTTGGCGCTCGAGCCAAATATTCCCATAATTATAATGTTTTGTGTAAAAATA
The DNA here is from genome assembly GCA_024449915.1 of Sweltsa coloradensis. Taxonomy (NCBI): domain Eukaryota; kingdom Metazoa; phylum Arthropoda; class Insecta; order Plecoptera; family Chloroperlidae; genus Sweltsa; species Sweltsa coloradensis. Next base: position 114,408 of record JAMZAV010003540.1, read on the forward strand.
TTATGATACTCAGCTGATTGACTGACAATTTATTTTTCAGTATTGGTCTTCCGCTCTTCATTTTGCAACCTTTCAACTTTTGACAATTGAAAGCCACGCCTCTATTTAACTGCGAAGATGATGTGCGAGAGTGTGTTCTGCGGGCGGTGCAACACTATCTTTGTCAAGGAGGACGAAAGTCGAGACTCGGAGAAGATTTACATGGACGCCGCCGCAATATACATGAACATGCACGACTACTGTCCCGCTTGTCGCTCGGCGGTTAGGACGGCAGAACCAGATCCCGGGTGTTTTGAAAACATGGAAGGGAGTTGCATCGGGTACAATGGTAAGAAGTTAAAGAAGTTTCGTATGATGTACACAATCCCTATCTTACTCATCCCGGTTTTCTTTCTCATCTTGTTGGTGTATATATCAAGCCTGCAGAAACCACCGGAGAAGACGAGATCTATCGCACGGGTATTGGCAAGTGAACATCAAGGATCTGGTTCGGTAAAACCAGAGATTTTCATGTCGACGCATGAAAACGTAGAGTCAGGAGTAAGAGATGTATTTCAAGACTTCCAAACTACCTTTGTTCCGTCTCCGGTGAGCTACGAACACGCCCCAAATCAGTACACAGTGGGCACTAACAGGCCGAAGAGAGATGTCAATGACAAGCTTATCATGCCGTTGTTTGGTCGTTTTGAAGGAAATGTTTCGAAGAAAGTGTTGAAAGTTGCCAAGCGTTTAGAGTTGAACATGCATAAGAATGGATTGGAGTACGCACAAAAGAACGGCTCTCTGATACACAACATGGGGATTCGTGACGAGGAAGACTACGCGTATCCCGGTGAAGATACGAATATGGACGAGGATAATTATTTCGGGATGCTGCCTATTTCGGATGGTCAGCCTAATGATGATGTCGGTGATGATGTTGACGATGAGGCGAACTACTTGGATGTGAATACGGGTAATGGTGATATCACGCCGGAGAAGGCCAGAATGAAGCTACCTTGGTACGAGGATGAAGACGACGACGATGTCTACCTTGATTTGCATTTCCGAAGAGACGATGACTCCTTTCATCCGGAAAAGAATCTGTTGTGTAATCCGGACGGCGACCTTGACTTCCACAATTTCTGGCGAGGCGGTGGAGACAAAAAGAGAATTCGACAGACCCAAGCAAAGATCATGAAAAAATCAATGGACACAACCGCGAACCCATGCGAAGACTTCTATCAGTACGCTTGTGGCAACTGGGAAAAGTTAAATCCGATACCCAAGGATGAGGGCGGTTACGACACATTCGAGAAACTTCGAGAGTCTTTGGATAGTATCCTAAGAGATCTTCTCGAAGCACCTATGAAAGTTACTTCATGTGTGCACGCAAACATAACGGACGCGACAGAAAAGGCTAAAATTCTCTACCAGTCCTGTATGAATTCAGAGTTGCTAGTCCAACGTGGAACTAAGCCATTATTAGATCTGCTCGATCAATTGGGAGGGTGGCCTATTCTGCATTCAGCGTGGAATCCGGAGAACTTTGACTGGCTAGGCCTAACCGCGCAACTTCGTCGCTTCAACAATGATATTCTCATTGCGGAGTGGGTGGGACCGGACATTAAAAACTCAGACGAATATGTCATTCAAATCGATCAGACAAGCCTTGGCCTTCCTACGAGAGACTACTTTCTCAGTCCCTCGAATTTCCTTTATCTAGAAGCATACAAGACCTACATGATGAAGATTGCGGATCTATTAGGAGCTCCTTCGTATGCTGTTGTAGAAGAAACTGAAAACATTGTCGATTTCGAAACGGAGCTAGCAAAGATAACGATTTCGACTGAAGACCGACGAAGCGTAACTGAGCTTTATCGACGAATGTCATTCGGTGAGCTTAGAAGCTTGGTGCCGCAGATTGACTGGTATCGTTACCTCACTATTGTCCTCGATCGCGACATCCTTGTCGAGGAGCCTGTTGTTGTATTCACCATACAGTTTTTCGAGAGTTTAGTCAACCTCTTGGCTAAGACACCACCGAGGGTTGTGGCCAACTACCTTCTATGGCGTTTCGTTCGTCACCGAGTCAACAATCTAGATGACCGATTCTTAGACGTTAAACAGGACTTTTACTACACACTTTTTGGAAGGGAAAAATCCCCACCCCGATGGAAGAACTGCGTTGGACAGGTCAACAGCAATATGGGAATGGCAGTGGGAGCAATGTTCGTTAGGAGCTACTTCGACGAAAACAGCAAAAACGACACTTTAGAAATGACAGAGGCAATAATGAACTCCTTCCGTGAACTGTTGAAACAGAACACTTGGATTGACTCCGAGACAAAAGATCTGGCTCATCTCAAAGTCGATGCTATGTTGCTGAGAATCGGATACCCAAACTTTATTCTGGACCCGATCCAACTCGACGCTCGTTATATTGACATCACCCTTTATCCCGATGAATACTTTGAGAACACTTTGAAAGTACTTCAGCACCTAACAAGGGCAGAACAAGATCGTCTCGGGGGACCAGTCAACAAGACAGTTTGGAACACCGCTCCGGCAGTCGTCAACGCTTACTACAGCCGCAACCGGAACCAGATCATGTTCCCGGCCGGCATCCTCCAACCGCCTTTTTACCATCGCTTCTTTCCCAGATCGCTCAACTACGGCGGCATCGGAGTCGTCATCGGTCACGAACTCACTCACGGATTCGACGATAAAGGGCGTCTTTTCGACCACAATGGTAACCTCCAACGTTGGTGGCATGACGAATCGATAGAAAACTTTCACGAGAGAGCTCAGTGCATTATCGACCAGTACAGTAATTTTGTGGTTGAAGACGTCAACATGGCGATTGACGGCATTTCAACTCAGGGTGAGAATATAGCCGACAATGGCGGCATCAAGCAGGCTTTTCGTGCCTACAAGAACTGGATGAGTAAGAACAAACTGGACGATGAGACCTTACCGGGTATGAACGCGACTTGTGAGGAGCTTTTCTTCATAAACTTCGCACAAGTCTGGTGTGGATCTATGCGGCCGGAAGCGATGCGCAACAAACTCAAGATAGCGGTGCATTCTCCAGGGAAGTTCAGGGTTATTGGTTCGCTTTCTAATTCCAAGGACTTTGCTAGGGTATTTAAGTGCCCAACTGGATCGCCCATGAACCCCAAGGAAAAGTGTTCCGTTTGGTAGCGGATATTGCCTTTTCTCTGAGTGAGAGAATCGCTGGCGGTGCTTCTACGAGCTACGCGTGACGACCTGAATATATGCCCATGATGCTTCTCTATGACTAATGACTTATCGATAACACCTTATGATGTCTTTTCTACATTCCATTTTTCGATGACTTTAATATGACCCTATAACTGATGATTTTTCTACATGCCAATAAAGAATAAACAAATAAAAAACATATATTTTTTGTTTTCTTAGTCATTAGCTCATTTTCTTTTAAATGATCTTTATTGAGGAAGAAACACGTAAGTCTTGAAATCGCGTCGACCCTTTCTGTGTCAACCCCTGTCGAACTCAAATCGAAATCGTTACTTTCTACATTTAAATAATATTAATAATACAAATACCAAAAGTGGCTTTGTGCAATCAATTGGAGAATGATCTTCTCGCTAACCAATGAAACAATTGAATAAATAGAGTGATAAGGAATTAGGTACTATATGCTGATATACCAACGCCAACACCACTCTGTCCCGTACCATTACATTCCGGGAGACTTTGATGCGGGAGGTCCCGGATTCAAATCCCATCGACACCGACAAACCTGACTGAAGTTTTTCTGAGGTTTTCCTCAGTCCTTAATGCGAATGCAAGGGATTGAGTCCTTTTAAACAGCCCTCGGACTTCCCTTCACAATTGTCCCATTCACAACATACCTGGCATGAATTGCACCCTGGGCAGGCTTCCCACGATTAAATTATATATTTTTTTAATAACATGTTGGAACTTCGAGGGCTTTACTATGCTTTAGATGTGTACCGTAAATCTGGGTGCCATATTAGCTCAGTTCTCTTCAAAATACATGAAGAACACATCTTCCCAAAGCTTACAGTTTACGACCTTTTCGCCCGCACCTTCACATTCAGCTTTCAATAACTCGTATTATCCACGTTTACACTCAATCATAATATACATTCAAGTCGACTCTTTTTATTATTATTTATTATTTAGTCTCTATTTGCAACGGATAATGTAATCCACTATTGCAAATTTAATAGAGAAGGGAGGAGGGGAAACCCGGTACCGGCACGTAGCCTACTCCTTTCAAAAAGTACCAAGGGGACCAACGGCTTTACGTCCCATCCGAAAGGACGGAGTAACCTTGACAGTCATATAGGTTCCTCCACTAACCTGGACTGCCGAGCAGACGACGTCAAGGAGAACTAAGCCGTCACACAAAGCTTTCGAACCCTAGTCTGCTCTAGCCAGCGGTATACGTATGTTTCAGGGCACAGCGGTCACCCACTCAACCTCTGACCACGCCCGATGTAGCTTAACTACATTGTTCGAGTGAGAACGGGTTAAACGACAGCGGCTAAATCGCTGGTTGGGATAGGGCTTGTGGTGTCGGGAGATCTATAGTAAGATGAATACTAAATCATCCTTGGGATGTCGCGCATGAAGATGATGAGGCACTGCTCGACGTTTCGCCACCCATGGTGGTGGCTTCTTCAAAATGGTCTTAAATCTAAAGAAGACCTCAACCTGGGTGGTAAAACGTCGAGCAGATTAAGGAGCATCCAGTACTCATCTACGGGTTGTCAAAGCCTACAATACAATCGTCAGATAGTTCAGTAGTAATATAGCCACTTTAAATGTATTTAATCTATGTTGATATTAATGTGTACAGATAGTGATTCAGGCGGATAGAACTCTGGCCCAAGTTTGCACTCCTTCATTGTACAAGAAATCTTTATCATCATTATCCCACACCAGCACTTGTTACACGTGTCGCTTCCTCCGAGCGGTACCATGGTGTTAGGATTCTCACACCTCCTGTTCGGAGCAACGCCTGTAACACAACATCACAGAGACAAGTTCAGTGGTGACGTCACGCAACTGGTTGCCCTTAGCAACGAAGAAAACTGTCTCCAAACAAACTTTTCCGCCTGCAGTAGGGCCTACCCAAATACAGCAATACTTCATAGACTCATATCTTGAACAAAATAACACAAAAATGATGGACCTTTGTATCATATAGTATTAGTTTAACTATAATTTGATTATAAAAATACTAGAAGTCTTAATAAACTATAATAATAAATAAATAAAATAAAATAATAATTTTATGAGAACAGTTCTAAAATAGTGACTTATCCCTCAAAACCCAGCTGCGGTCATACTCGTATTGTAGACTTTTCGGGATGACATCGTCAAACTTGTTGACGTATGAAGATTGAGTCGCTTGAGGAGTTCCCGAAATAAAACATATATTAGAATATATATTTCGTATCTGAGCTTTCTGTTGAGATTTGATTTTAAAGAGAGTCATTTCGATCAATAGAAGCAATTATACAATATGAAGTTCGTAATTACAAAATCTATTATGGATTAATGAAAAACGTTTCAATGAGGCTCGAGCTTTAAAGTGCGCGACTCTGATTCGAGAGGTCCCGGGTTCAAATCCCGTCCAGACCGGCAATCCTGCCTGAAGGTTTTTCTCGAGGTTTTCCTCAGTCGTTAATGTAAACCCAAGCAATTGAGTCCTCTTACAGCCCTCGGACATCTCTTCACAATATTGTCCTATCTGCAACATACCTAGTTATCAGAAGAGGGGCACGAATTGCACCTAGGGCAGGCTTCCCACAAAAATTATTTATTCCAGTAGAGACTCAATGATAATAATAATATATGTCTATGTTCTGATGAATTCAATCGATTGCAATGAAAACAAAACAAATTAATTGCAATTGCGGTGTAATGCGCGTAGGAAGATTTTCATTTTTGATTTTTTTCCTCAATATTTTCCCCATTTACCACCCCGTTCCGTACAATTACTGAGTGAAGTTTTTCAATACATTTTCAAGTTGAAACTATTTACTTTTTTTATTGCTTGAGAACTTAATACAAAACCAAGTAATTCGGTAATAATAAGTCTTACTAGTTACTATGAACTTACGTTTTGGAAGCTTGTAGCGCGTATATGTTTTCAGGTCCTTGAAACTTGTAGTAGCTGAAAACCGATACAACGAATCAAGAACGATCAACCATAATAAGTTAAGCTCGGTGCACATACTTTCCGAAGGTTTTAGGTTTAAGGTTTATGGTTTATGGTCTGAGAAATGTTTTTCTATAACGTTTCTAGTACGCGCGCTACCATTGGCCGGATTTATGAGAGCTCGCTTCCCATTGGCTGGTTTAGTGTTTAGTGTTTAAGAGCTAAGAAGTTGAAATATTTTCATCTTGTTAAACCTTAGACCCTAAACCTTAAACCTTGGGAAAGGATGTGAACGCGATAACGCATTGGGCATGTTTCAACTTCGTTAAACCATAAACCATAAACCTTAGGAAGTTATGTGCACCGACCTTTACAAAAAAATAATATTTTGATCACAGAACAATTTTTTGTGGCTCGTTGGTCTTGTGGTTATAGCATCTCTGCTTCCAATGCAGAAGGTCCAGGGTTCGATTCACGTTAAAGGCAGACGTTTTTTAACCTCTGATTTGGACTTAAGTCCATCAGTTCTTGTCTTAGGAGTTTGTAAAATGGTGACTTTGAAACCATCCTAGCAACGAGGCACATAATAAATTCAAGGTTGTTCTAAATCGGGCTTGCTGATTCGGCGTTGATCCGCGGTGTTCGCACTGTCCATACCACTGATTGCTATATTTCCTATTCAAAATATCGATCTTTGGTTGGTTATCGCTCACTCGTCGATTGCGTCGGGGCCTACAGTGTTGGCTTGGTCGCTTTGGATTACTGTACCCCTCAGGAAATCAGTTATATGACTGAGTGGGTAGACTCTAAATACGAATTTATTTTTTTATTTGCTATCATGGAAAAGAGATGGGAAAATGGAAAAGGAATGCATATTGTCTTTTTAGATCTTGAAAAGGCATACGATCGCCTGCCTCGAGGAAAAGTATGGGAATGTCTAGAGCAAAAGGGAGTTGGACGAGGTTTGATAGAGAGAATAAAAAGTACATATGTAGGGAGTGCAAGTTGTGTTCAGACAAATGAGGGTAGATCAGATTGGTTTGAAATAAATGAGGGACTGAGGCAAGGTAGTGTTTTATCACCGATTTTTTTTACTGTTGTAATGGATCAAATACTACAAAGAGTTGAACCGAATATAGACGGAAGAGACACAAGAACCTTAGTTTTTGCCGATGATGTCTTAATTTGGGGTGCGAGTGTTGAAGAGGTGCAAGAAAAGGTGGAGAGATGGAACGTAGTTGCAACAGAGTTTGGGTTAAGTATTAGTCAGAATAAAAGTGAATGTTTAGTTATGAAAAAGGATATAAAAGGCATGCCTAAAAATCAAGAAAAGTTAAGACTTCGTGAAAAGTATTAGAAGAAAAGGAAGAATTTAAGTACCTAGGAAGTATCTTGACAAAAGATGCTAAAGTAAATAGAGAAGTAACAGCTAGGGTACAAAAAGCCGAAGGATTTTAACAACTGGTGCGAAAGCTGCTTTGGAACGAGCTGTTTCCACAGAGATGCAAAGTTCTTTTCTATAAAGCATACTTCATACATACACTTGCTTACGGTGCAGTAACTTGGACAGTTGGATCAAAGGAAGAGAGTCAGTTGGAAGCAGCAGAGATAAAGTTTTTAAGAAGTATCAAGGGAGTGACAAAACTGGACAGGATTAGAAGCGATGTTATAATAAAGGAATTAGGTCTGGAGAAATTGAGGTTTAAATTAGGAAGGGAACGTTTAAGATGGTTTGGTGATATGAAAAGGATGGATATGGATAGGATCCCAAGACGAGACTTCGAAGCGGGAGAGGAAGGTAAAAGAAAAGTAGGAAGACCGAGAGAAAGATGGGGAAATTGATCGAAGGAGACGTTGAAGAGAGAGGTGAATCGTGGAACCAGGTGACGGAATTGAAGCTGTGGGAGGACAGGAAAGAGTGGAGAAAATTGGTGGAAAAGCAGATGCAGGATGAAGATGACGATGAAGAAACGCTGAGCCAGGCAATCTCGGCAAAAAATAGTTTCGTGCCCTAGATATCGGTGTGAAGAATACCACTCAACCTGACATTGTTGGAACTGAGTTTTGATGATTATTATTATTATTATTTGTTTAAAGGGGTATTTAACCGCTAAACTCAAAAAATAAATTTCATTCAGGCTAACTAGTAATGAATTAAGCAACTAACAGAAAAATTATTGGGGCCACCATGACCTCCTAAAAAATTGTCAAACATGACATTTTTCGAGCTAGGTCCCATCGGCAAAAATCTCCCATAAGAAATAACATGGGGACGATCTTTATGCACCGTAACCTTGGAGGATTTTGATCCAAAAAAATATTGGCCATTATTGACGTACTCTACAGCTTTTTCTGTAAATTCTCTTTATTTTGTTTTGTAATTTGAGCAAGTAGTTCGGTCAAAATATGCTGATTACCAAGATGGGGTGTGATTTTGGAATGCATATTTTTGCGTGTTTGAGTGTAAATTTGGGCACAGTTTCAAGACACGATGTTATAAAGGGGCATTTTAGAATGGTACTATGCTCTAGTATCTATGTGGACCAAAAAAGAAGCAGGTTAAAGCCGATTTAAGAAATTTCCCAAAACACCAATTTTCGCAAATTTCTGGATAAAAAAATAAAAAAAATTGTGTTTAATCACAGTTACAAGATAAAATTTTTTAAACGGTCATTTTAGTGTAGTATTGTGCTATAGATCACGTGCTTAAAAAATAATTTTTGGGGTTTTTTAGCCATATTTTATAACCGAGCTCGGGTCACAGTGGACTTCTATGGTGGAAATTTTCAGAACGGACCAACCCAACCCAATCAGCGCCGACGCCATTGACGAGTGAAAAATGACCAATCAGAGATCGCTATTTTATATAAGAAACACCGACCAAACTTGTTGGACACGATTCCACCCGTGGATGACATCAGAATCAACAAGGCTAATTCAAAACAAACATAGTGTTTTTAGGACGGCTCTAAAGTCACCGGTTACACATTGAATGAATTCAAAAATGATTCAATTAACAATATTGAATTAATGCATGAATGAATTCGTATTTAGAGGCTACCCATCTCAGTCATATAACTGATTTTTAGTGAACCAAAGCAACCAAGCCAACCCTGTAGGCCCCAACGCAATCGACGAGTGAGCGATAACTAACCAAAGATCGATATTTTTAATAGGCAATATAGCAATCAGTGGTATGGACAGTGCGAACATTCGCGGATCAACGCCAGAAACAACAAGGCAAATTCAGAACAACTTTAACTTTAAATTTATTATGTGCCTCTTGCTAAAACCGCGCTCCAAATTCACCGTTAACAAATTCCTAATAAACGAACTGATATAGCTGATACTGTATTTGGACCTAAGTCCAAACCATAAGTTTACAAACTTTTGACTAACGCGGGAATCGCACCCTGGACCTTCTGCTTTGGAATCAGAGATGCTTACCACAAGACCACATAAGCTATGTACGAATAAGCTATAGGTAAGCTTGTGGATACATGGTAATGACGTAGTATTTTTGGTATTTTGTGTATGAGGTATGGTTTGTTGGTCTTATGGTAAGCGGCTATGCTTCCAATGCAAAAGGTCCAAGGATCGATCCAGCTTTAAGTGTAAGTTTTCTAACTTCTGATTTGGACTTAGGTCCATCCGTTCTTGACTTAGGAATGTGTAAACGGTGACTTTGGAGCCGTCCTAGTATCGGGGCACAATAAATTCTAAGGTTGTTCCGAATTAGCCTTGTTGATTCTGGCTCTGCGGATGGAATCGTGTCCAGCCAGCTTGATTTGATCGGTGTTTCCAACTTTAATTTGCCGGTCTCTAGTTGGTCATTGTTCGTTCGTCGATGGTGTCGGCGCCTACAAGGTAGGCTTAGTCGTCTTTAAATTTAATGTCCCTCACTGAAAATGATTTACGTTACAGAGTGTGGAAATTTATTTGTGTATTTTATTTTTATTTATTTTTATATATATATTTTTTCCCCCCCACACCAACAGTGTTTGCTCGAGCGTTAAGCGCGCGACTCTGATTCGGGAGGTCTCGGGTTCAAATCCCGTCGAGACCGGAAACCCCAACTGAAGTTTTTTCCGAAATTTTCCTCAATCGTTAATGCGAATGGAATGATTTAAGTCCCCTTAAACAGCCCTCGGGCATCCCTTCACAATTGTCCTATCAGCAACATACCTAGTTAGACACCTGAAGAGGGGCATGAATTGCACCCTGGGCAGGCTTCCCACATTATATATTATACATATTTAGTTTTGGCAGCGTTGCCATTTCACCTTCTGGTCTGTGTGCAACGTTGCCAGCTCCTTTGTTCCCGAGAAGGGGTAACCTACTCGAACTTTCTGCATCTATGTCGCCGTCTTCTGCGAACATAAACGATGATTTTGTAACATTATTATGTTACATCAATCATGTTGATAATATGTTTCTCAAGTACAGCCTACCTCTTATGATTCCTTAGGTAAATAGGACCCAAATAAATTTCGAAAATAAAAAATTATATTAATAACTTAACAAATGTAATGTTTAAGAAAGAGGGATCGGGACATATTTGGCAGTTATCAAATAGCTATTCGCTCGGCAAAGATGCATCCGGCGTATATGAAACTTTGCAAAGTTGTCAATAAAGCATACATGGACAGCCCTGTGATCATAGATTTTCAAAATTTTGACTTTATCAGCCAGAAAAAGTCACGAATATGGTCAATTTTGGAGTTTTAAACTAAATCAAAATTCGTGAAATCTAATTATTTTTTAAATATTTTATTCAAACAAATTTGGAAACGTGTTACTACAGAGTCCCTTTTTTCCACATTCGTGACATTTCTTTAAAATACCAAACACCTGTGGTGTCAGTCGGCCGAGCGAACAGCAATTTGCCTAAACCGCATGTCTTATACTCTCTTAAAAGTGAATTTATAACAGTAATTTTAAACTTACTGTTATAAGGTTGGCAATCATCAAGTGGAGCTGCGCTCTTTTCTGCGTTCCACGTTACAAATGTATAATTTATTAATGTGTTGCAAAATAAATAAATACATACATAAACTACACGGTGCAGGGTATTCAGCAAATGACTCTGCGTTGTGTGCAGTATAATTAAAAAAAAACTAATTAGGTAAACGAATATTTCGTTATGAAAGCAGAAAAACATGGCTGATTTTGAATTGGTGGTTAATGAGTAAAAATTTAATATTTGAGTTGTATTCCAAACAAACACTATAGACGTGGTTGTTTATTGTAGCTTATTTTCTGTTTTTACGTTGTCAAAATAAAAACTTTAGTTTGCATACACGGCCGGCATAACAGATTTTATGTTTTTTGAGTTTTAATACTAAATTCGATTTTAAATTTTCAAAAAAATGTAAATCGATTTGTATAATAAATGGAATTTAAAAGAAATAGACAAACTTTTAAAGGTAAATATTTTTAAATTATACTGACTAATAAAGAGTGTTTGTAGTTGCTTAGTGTGTGAATGATAATCGGAAGGTTTACTTACTGGTATTTTTGGATTCATCCAAGTTATCTGAAAATAAAAACAAACCATTTAAACGTGAAAATAAACTGTGTAGGTAAAAATATTCATAAAATAATGTGTAAGTAAGAAAAATGTGTTTTATCTTAGGATTTAGGAAGGACTGACTCTGGGTAAACTTTGTGTAGGAAACTAGCAACACTCTACTACATCGGCGTATCTTTAATTTAATGAATCGTTTAAATCTGTTATTTCTGTTTCACATAGTAACTTACTAATGCACAGAACAATGTAAAATAGACTGTTAAAAATTATTTATTGTACTATTCATTGTTTTATTATTATTATTATTATTATTTTATATTTATTTTTTATAAATAAACACATTAATTAATTTACAAACATACATTCACACTTAAAAAATATGCCCCCAAATTCACCCTTTCTTACATATTTTTACCAATCACTTGCCCAATTAACAAAAACAAGACTTGATGTTTACTCAGTATAAATAAACGAGTACGTCAATGATAAGCAACATTTTTTTGGTCTAAAATCCTTTGATGTCATTCCTCTCACTAAGCCTAACCAATAATGTACAAATAATTATTAATATAATACTTACTTCCGTTGGGTTCTTTTATTTCCTCTGGGTCACCTAAAACTAATACAATTCACACATTAAACTTTAACGTCTACAGGCCAGAAAAATGAAATCTGTCTCAAAATCGTGATTATGTATCAGCAAGTTTTTTTTCAAAAGATTGAGATGGTATGGATATATGAGAATAATGGAAATAAAGAGAATACCAATAGCAGAATTTGAAAGTAGAAATATGAACAGAAGAAGACCTGGTAGACCAAGAGAGAAGTGGGAGTAGCAAATAATAAATAATGTTCAAGAGAGATTGGGAAGAAGTAAAAGCAGAAAGACTATGGGAGGACAGAAGGAAATGGCGTGAGTTGGTGGTTAGAAGCAAGAAAGAAGAGGACGATATTGACGGAAGACGAAGAGATTGAAAGAGAAGAGGACATGACAGGCCTGACTATAGCCGATGTTAATAAACTATGTGTGCCCTAGAAAATCTGGTGGTTAGCTACCCCATAACCCGACTTATGTTGGAAGCAGGTGTAAGATACACACACACATATATATATATATTTATATATTATTTTATATTTGGATTAAGGGCGCGTCAACCGTTGGGTCATAATGCGCCATTGTAGCCTAGGGGATATGGGGAGGAGAAGCCCATGCTGGTCAGGAACAGCTACGGGTAGGGTAGGGGGAGGAAAGGGGGTGGTTCTCACGTCGCGGTCGTCATCGTCTGTGTCATCGTTGATGGAGTCATTGTATACGTCGTCGGGGAGGTCGTCAAGGGAAGGGGGAGGTGTCCCCGTCGACGATTGCCACAGCTCGCCTAGCTGATGTTTGCCGGTTGGACTTTTTATCTTGAATCGCCTTGTACGGTTAGCAGAGCCATGCTCTGGGCCAATTCTACCCGGGCCCAGACGGGGTAAGTAAGATTAAAAATTGTTTATTAAAATGTACAATTATCATTTTTCTGTTGGCAAATTTTACATGCGTCATGGTAACCCCAATATCTTATTTAACTTAGTAAAACTGTAAGTAAATATACCCATTTCATTCTATTTTTTTGGATTCATTAAATTTCAATTCAATTCAATTTGAGTAATTTTATTTCATATTTTACATATTTCCCCTATACTTTAGGATGTATCTGTTACCGGGGACTCAACACATGGCTCGCTCACTCGTCTAACAACGACTTGAGCGTTTTCCTAGTAAAGTTAAGGTATTGACACATCTCTCATTGGCATCTGGCGTTGCAAAACCTGAGGTATCTACATGTTATTCGTAAAAAGGAAGTTTTTACAAAGTTTGAACGAATCTTTTGTGGCGAATTATTAAAGAAACATTATGGACACCAAAATATATTAGAAATAAGTAAAGGTACACTTACCCCCATTGGCATCTGGCGTAGTAGGTTCAGCTGTATCTAGAAGTTAATCGCAAAAAAGAAGTTATATACAAGAAATTACGTGTTGATAGTTGTGAATTAAGTAAACTGACTGTTGGATAGGCTCAGGTCAACTTAGTTTATGTTAATCGCCTGATTTTTCAATCCAGCAAATTTTTAACACAGGTACACTTTTCGACCGCAAATTTGCACGTAAAATAACTTAATACGCACGCATGGTATGTACGCAGCGGTGAGTGCTGTGCATTGTTATTTTAACCGTGTTTTGTTCAGGAAATCAATGTTATTAATTTAATAATATATTTACACATTTTTAATGTTGTCACCTCTATACAAGTTTTGGAAATATTTTCAAAAATACCTGTTTGGTGATCTATGTGGGCCTATACGGCCGGTTACTAACACACACAAACCACACAAACACAGCACACACACACACACAGTAACAAAACAGTAAGTTGTATTGACTTTCAAAGTAATGATAGCTGTTGGTTTGATCTTCCTCAAGTGGATCTTTGATTAAAATAAAATTATTGGCAATTCATTGAATTTACTACTCTAGTATTTAAATTTAATTCGACAATAATATTTTTTTATATAAAAAAACATAGCAAAACGCAGAAAAAAGAGATATACACTAATGTGCAGACACGAAAGAACTATCATGTATGATGTATGGAAATATATACATGCATAGAAATTGTTACGTCTTTATTAAAAAATACATTTAATTAATGATTAAATGGTTTTGAATTAAAAACCATAACATTTAAATAATTTTTCAAGGAGGCTGTAGTTGTGATAAAACCACAGTTCAGTCTGTAATCACTTTTTCAATGTTGTACAATGTTGAAGATATGAAAAGAAAACTGTAATTTTGTCTGGTTCTAATATTGGTGGAGATCTACCCCCTAAAATATGTGGAAAGAAAATATTTACAAAGTGAAAACACTTACCTGGGTAGGAGGCTTCTGTTTCTGGTACGGTCACAGTTGTAGGATCTGTAAATAAAGCTACAATTATTATTTTTTAAGAACATTTTTGTTATGAAACAAATTCCTTTCATCTAATTAGAGTTTGCGAGTAATTATTTTTTATGAAACTAATAATTATAAACTATTTTGATTGTTTGTAAATTGTTAGTTAATGTGTATATTATATTCATGTTTGTAATTATTTAATGTATTATTTGTTTATTTTATTAAGCTGTATCCTTCAATAAATTGAAGAAAAGAATGGTTGCTCCTCTTAAAAATTAAACTATTTTGATGGTTTGTAAATTGTTTGGTAACTAAGCGATGCATGTGATTTTCATAATAAAATTATAATATACGTTGATAATAAATTAAAAATCTCTCCCAAATATTATTTGAATTCAATAATATATTAAGTGAAATTAAATATTTTACGACGTAGATCAAAACTCACGAGTGGTTGTTGTAACTGTGGTTGTAGGTGTAGTTGTACCTAGAAAAAACGAAAGCGTAAATAATTTATTATGAACTTTTGGTGCACATGAACTGAACATTAATCTTAGACAAAGATTCTTAGACAAAGATTCTAGTTAGTATATACCTGTAAGTCAATGCTAAAACACTGCTGCAGAATCCGCAATGGGAATTTAAAATTAAATTTAACTTAATTTTAAATAATAACTTGAATATTAAACGGTTTGCATTGAAACAAACGTTTAGTGGTTACTGTAGTGGTGGCTAAACTTGTACCTACAAAATTATAGTACTGCATGTTATTATAAACATCAGTTTTCTGGATTTTGTGACGATAGAGAGAGGAGGGAGAAAGTGAGACTGGCAAAATATCTTTGCATGATTTGCTCATCTCAATATTGTTGCAATTTCATTTTTCCCATATATGAAGTTGTCACGGATCAACATTGCGCTCAAAGACGAGCGATCTGTATCATTTGTACCAGACCCCATATATATATATATATTATTCGACGAGTGTATTAAACTACTAACCGAGGTCTATATTTTAAACACTTACTTGTGTGAATTTTCGGAGACGTCCGTCTCCATCGTCAGACACTGACAGTGTCAGTGAGTGTCAGTGTCTGACGACGGAAACGGACGTCTCCGAAAATTCACACAAGTTAGTGTTTTAAATATAGACCTTGTTTAGTAGTTTAATACACTCGTCGAATAATATATATCCGGGTCAAATAGCTTCTGAAAATAATATAATATATGTAAGTACTTTAGACAGAAATTAAAAAAGTGAATACATCCCCGGTGTAGTCACTTTTTTAATTTCTGTCTAAAGTACTAACATAACAGCGTCATAGTCGCCTACTATAAAACCAAGGTTAAAAACACACACATATATATAAAAAACATATATATATATATATACAGAGTACAATAGCATCATTAAAAGGCCAAAAAACGAACTAATTAATTGATCAAAATTATTAAAATAGTCATTTTCAGGCCAAATAAAATATTTATTTTTGGCATCAGTAAGACTTAAAACATAATTAAAACTTTTTTTGAGGCATATTTATAAATAGAAAAATAGGTGGTGTCAGGAACATCCTAACTCATGAGTCATGACCCTTGAGATACGACGAAGAATGTCAGGATTCTACTAGGACAGATTTTAAAGCAAGCGCACGTGAGGAGTTGAGAAACATGCGATGGAAGGATCTAGCCAGAGATCGGAAGAAGGACGTAACAAGCTGTAAGGTTATTCCAATATATCCGAGACCTCATACGGAACAGAGAAGTACCAAATAAGTGCAAGGTTACCGTCTACCAGAGCTACTTTGATCCAATACTGACATATTCAGCTTTGTCGTGGAATATAATATCACAACCACTGTCTGTGGTGTGTTGTTGTGAAGTGGTTGGATGGAAGAGAAGGCTTAGCAGGCCTAAATCCCGCCATCAATAAAGACGACAATCAATCAATCTCCTAGATGTTGCTCGTGGCTCAACAAGGAGCCACGAGCAACATCTAGGAGGCAGTGATCACGACAGTGGATGAGAGCCTTGTGCAAGCTGTGGAAGTTTTTTAGAATCAATTTAGGAAGACAATAATATGGGACCGAATACGGAATGAGGATATCCGATATTAAGTAGGAAGGCACACGGTAATTTAATGGAGTGGTAGAGAAGTGGTTTGATTAATGGAATTGGAATTCCAGGTAGAAGACCAATGGACAGACCACGACAGCGATGACATGATAGAGTGGAGAGATGTGGAACAGCAAGAAGGAGGAGACTGAATGTGGTGGAAAGAGAAGAGTGGAGGAAGGAATGAAGATGGAGAGGCCTGTCTTCAATGCCGACCCAAGTAGATATTTGGAGTGGCAACAGATGATGATGATGATGATGATGATGATGATGATGATGATGATGATGATGATGATGATTCGATCTGGATATATACTCACGTATCGTGGTGGCTGGAGTCGTAGTGGAGCTTGGAGCTACAAAAAAAAATATTAATTCATTATAATATTATTAATTATTATTATTATTATTATTATTATTATTATTATTATTAATATTATTATTATTTCACTTATTTCATTTATTATATGAGTATTCATTGAATATTAACTAAGATTAAATTCACATCACACAAAATTTATCTCTCAATACATTAATGTTTTATTCTTAAAATATCAAAGCAACACACAAGTCAAAAATGTAATTTGTTAAATCTTAAATTTTGGCATATATAAAAAAATCTGCTTCTTTTAGAGGGGTTCAGAATTGAATTCAAAACTTTGATCATTTGCTTGTAACCTAAATGGAAAACTTCGGTGTAAAGTGGTTTAAAATGTTTTTCCACTCCATATTATATACGTTTTAACTTACTTTCTTAAGAGTCTTACTGAAGAGCGATAAAAGATATTGCGTTAGAACCCTGTGTTCTGTGTTAACCTAAATTAATGCTTGTATGCTCTTTAGAAGTTGATTTGTAAATAATTTATCTTTAAAGAGTACTCAGAACATACGAAAGATAAAGTAAAAAATGCATTTGTGCTACAGTTAAACAAAGTATCCGGGGCAGCCAAGAATCTTGTGTATTTTTGTGTTTTCATACACAATTAGATTTTTGATCGATTCCAAAAATCCTTATTTTAGTTAGTTTTTATTTGGAAATATTCTTTAATTCAGTTCCGTACAAAACGAAGCAGACAACGAAGCCTCAACGGTATGAGAAACTGATACATTTTATTGTGTAGCTTTTGAAAAGCGGTGGGATTTTTTTAAACGTCTATCCTATAAATTTAAACTGATTAACAAAGTAGTCTATAAAGGTAGTGATGCTAGAACCAGACAAATGTTGTATGTGGTATTCTTACTTGTGATATTCTTGGGTTTTGGATAAGGTCCTGAAAACAAATATAAATATACATCATCATCATTATCTTTCAGTATACACCTGCTCTATGCAACATATTATGTTTAGCCTCAAAAATAAAACAAACAAACAATGGACTTTAAAAGTATACTCACTTTTGGTAATGAATCCATAAGCATCTGAAAATCACAAGCGCGAATATTAATTAAATTACAATTAAAATTACTAGCTTATGTGATGCTAGAGGCTTATAGTTTACAAGTAGGCCTAAGGGTTTGGAAGGGATCAGTGACTAAACCATGGTAACCACAGTAACGAATCTCCGTAGTGCCATGTGAAATTCGAAAGTATCGCCCAAAAAAGTCTCAGAATTTGTTTATTCCTCATAATGTAAAAATGTGTAAAAACGACAAAACCAGAAATTGGCAATTTAAAAAAAAAAAACACACCATGATCAAAATACTATGTAAATATATCGTGAAAAATATCATTTGAAAATTAGATTGGTTTATTTGGTTAAGGGCGCGTCAACCGTTAGGTCATTTTACGTCATTTAGCTTGAGGATGTAGGGAGGAAAGACCCGTACTGGACAGAACCATCCATGGCACAATAAATTTTATTAAATTATTACAGCAAGAAAAGATATTGACTACGCTCAACTCACAACGTGACTGTAAAAAGCGTCAGCAAAGTACTTAAAACACAAAGTTACTTACTTATCATTGCAACATACAACAGTATAAAAACTACCACAGTAGATAGCTTATCAGTAAACATTTTCAGATCTGTTAAAATATCACTTCAGTGGTATATTTGTATTTTTCCTTATTTTGAGCACAGTATGCGCTTCAAATGTGTAAGATTTTAGGTACCTTACGTAACCAAGACCACTTTAAGTCTGCACAATAAGATCTTACACTTGAATTGTTAATCTTTAATACACCATTAAACTATTGGAGTTAATTAATTGAGCATGGTAATGGTCATTAAGTTCGTCACAGAATCTACCATTTTATCGCATTTGTAATAAATCTATACATTGAATTTTTCTATTTTAGTGTCATTAAATATTAAAAACATATTTTTACTGAAATTTTTTGCACCGTAGCCTAAAACGATCAGGTTTGTTTTAATATGCAAAAAATGATTTCAAAAGTTAATAAATTACTAGGAAACGCTCAGTTGGACGCGTTGATAAGCGAGCACGTGCTATAGCTAGACCCACATTGCACATTTAAAAAAAAAAATTGCAACGTTCGCTGTCCATGGGGCCATGTTTCCAATATTATTTATTATTGCCAAGATATTTGGGTAAACCCGTGGGTAAACCTTAACCCTGATCGGTCATGTGTCAGACTGGATCCGACAAGGGTGTTTTGCACCCCTTACTACAACCCCATGAAAATTTTTGAAAAAAAATTGGAAAAAAAATAATAAAAAAAAAAATTGGTGAATATTTTTATTTATTGCCCATTCATTTAAGTGTTACAAAATAGTTTTTATAGTAAATTGTTCCACCGGCTTTAAAAAATATTTAAAAAACTTTGTGGATAAAATCCACCGCCATCTAGAGGACCTTGACATCATTTCTTTGGAAAAAGTATTTTAACTCTTTGGTAATAACAAAAAATACACTGCTTCCTCGATAGTATTTTGATTATTTCTAGATGGCAGTGCATGGTGACCAGAATTCTCGTGCGACTTTTCGTTGTTATGGTAACGTTACTTTTGTTAAAATGTATTTTCTATATACACTAAAGGTCTTGACCGGTTTAGCTGAAAATTTGTAAAATAGGAGAGAATGTTGTACTTATTACCATGCAAAATTTCATAACGATCGGAACATTAAAAAAAAAAAATTATTACCAACGATCGGATTTTGTTCAAAAACTATACAGCATCCCGCATAGGTGGTATGTACACGTGTGCAAAATTTCAGGTCGATCAAAGAAACGGTGCGACCTGTACCGAAGCAGTAACAGAAAAAAAAAACACAGACATTCGAGCCATAAGAGTCAAGTGGAGACGCTCGCTACGCTCGCTCAATAAATGATTGGAAATTATACAGTTTCGATAACATCTTTATCCTACATAAAGGGGCTTTAAACCCAGTTCAATATAATCGGAGATCTGGAAATAAAGCTAACACCACTTTATTTAGATGATTGGTGTAATTGGAGAAGGGTGTGAAGGGGCGATTCTAAAGACGTGTAACTCAACACAAGATAAAGAAGATAATTATAAAATATATCTGCCAGTATTACAAAAAAACTGTTGATTTACCTAAGAAATTATAAACAAATAGAAATCATCAAAAATTACTTTATCAACCTAATAAGTTTATATGTATTTTCATAAAGAAGATACTTGGAGACGGACTAATTCTTGTTGTATATTTGTATTCATACCAGAAAAACATTTAGATACAAAAAATCAGGATCCATTGTTATTTTTAACCTCCAATTAAAAATGTAGTTAACTGTTGTTTCTGCATGTATGTATAATTAGATTTATTTATTTGTCCTCCTTTGTAAATCAGTTTTTATAACTGAATAAGATAAGACGTTAAATAAATAATAAATAATAAAATAATAAATAATAAATAATAAATAATAAATAATAAATAATAAATAATAAATAATAAATAATAAATAATAAATAATAAATAATAAATAATAAATAATAAATAATAAATAATAAATAATAATAATGTTTTTTAGCATTAGCCTAATTTAAATACAAAGGTATTGATTCATAGCAATTGTCGTAA
Source organism: Sweltsa coloradensis (assembly GCA_024449915.1). Taxonomy (NCBI): domain Eukaryota; kingdom Metazoa; phylum Arthropoda; class Insecta; order Plecoptera; family Chloroperlidae; genus Sweltsa; species Sweltsa coloradensis. Next base: position 135,165 of record JAMZAV010003540.1, read on the forward strand.
AAGTTTGCTAGACTGGGATTATAACCCAGATTAAAAAAATTGTATTATTAAAATATTGTTACTCTTTGCCTTATTGTACAAGAAATAATAATAGCTACTTTTTCTCCATAAATAAATTCAAGCTAAGGAAACAATGATAAAAATTAATAAAATAGAAAGACTAGGGCGGGTGGTATTGCAATGGCTAGATACCTATGATTCAATACCAGAAACACCCTGTCAAGGTCCCCTGTATCTACTCCTGGCGAAGGTTAGTGGAAATCTCACTCTTCTAACAACGACTTTGGCGTTTTCCTAGTTATTGAATGATAGCAATTGTATGTATGGTCGATGCATGAAGGTGCGTTTACTGTTCGGCGTTGCTCGCGAGGCGAAGGCGCGTTGACCAATCAGCGTCCGATTTTCAAGCGAAGGCGCGATGGCGCGAGGCCTCGCAAGAAACATAAACTAAGTTCATCTTTTTTGCCTTCGCGACAAGGAAATCTCCCATTACGGCCAGTTGGATCGTACTTTGTTGTACATTATGGCCAGTTGGATCGTACTTTGTTATACATTTTGTTTGTTGTTTGTTGTTGCAGGCTCGCGGTAGTGTAAACACTCTACAGGCAAACTTTGCCCCTTCGCCTCGCGAGCAAGGCCGAATAGTAAACGCACCTTGATGATAAATCTTGTTTTCGAACAAAAATCAATGATAAACGATGACAACAACAACTCTCGATAGTAGTATTTTTCTTCTTGACCTCTTTGTGTCTCACGCTCCGAATGTGTGGTGAACTACGTATCCCTGTCATGGCGATTGTTTGTGTTCCTGCTCACATTGTTTTGAATGTGATTTAGTCTATTTATGTCCGTCAATCCTTTACGTGGTCTTCAGTGGAATGTTTATCACATTATAAGGTACGCCGAATACACTGCTATAATAATTATAAGCTAGGCCCCAAAAGGTAACCTTTTAATAGGGTTAGGGCCTAGAATGTGTAGGCTGCACAAACGCCAATGGCCTCAGGCCAGATCTCATCCGTCGTAAGAAATCTTTGTAAGGGCTTATAACAACAACAGATCCTTACGACGGACAAACAAAATATTTCTAACCATTCAGCTAATCTTGGGTTCCCCTAAACAATAACAATCCTTACGACGGTATGGACACTGGGCGTCAGGAAATATAGTTTAATGTCTAGGACGAAGGCGGAGTTAGGCCCCACTACAAGAGTGACCCTGCAGTATATTCGTCAAAGCCGTGTGTAGATTAGATGGGATCCGGCCTACTGACAAGAAATAGGCTTCTATGCACACTAGGCAATGCCTGTGGTGTGATTCTTTCGTATAGCCTAGGCCTACAGACTAGATATGAAGCGTTGAACCTAATACCTTGGGTATAATAGCGTCCTGTTATACACCACATTATCACAATCACACACTGGCACTGACTGGCAATGGCATGCACTTTGTGCAATCGCAGTTTTCAGGTGCGGATCTAGGACATAATCATGGGGGGGGGGGGGGCAATTTACGCGTGCATGAACATCCGTGGGAAAGGGTCGAACCACGGGGTACGGGGGTCAGAGCCCTTCATTTTTAGCGCCGCAGGCGAAAAATGTTGAAAGCGGTTTTTAGAGTGCATTTGGTACGTTTAAAAAAGTGATCCGAATGCAATACCGAAATAATGTAGTTTGTGTGCGTCAATTTGTTATGTCGTCATGTCGAGCTCAGGCCTACAATTTACAATGTATTTAACGTAAAATTGTGTATATTATAGTCCGTTATTCTAATGAAAAATGTAGATGTTTGTGAAAAAGATTAGGCTAACATGGCATATTAAACGTCAACAACAAACGTCAAATTCGATCACACAAAATTGGGCGCTTTCGCGCTTAAGTTCGGTAACGACTCCATTTTCACTGAAAACCATCAATAAAAACTGAAATATCACGTCTTTTTAACGATGAATAAATAATGGTTATTCGAAATTTCCATTTTTTTTTTGGTCAATGGCGTGGTGGTGGTGGGGGGGGGGGGAAGGCGGTCGCCCACCCCCTGTAACCACTTCTGGCAGTTTGCACTGAAACGTCACTTGGCGTTTTCCATTGGCATGCACTCGGCGAGTGTAGAGATTTAAATAACATCACAAAACTAAACAAATGAAAAGACAAGTGGCAATCCAGTGCGCACTAGGGCGGCCAATGAAAAACGCCAACTGTTTTGTCATGCACTCGCTTTAAGTGGTCTACTAGTTGAAGACACGAGTTAACACTGCAACTACACAATGAATGTTGCTGTGCTTTTCTACTAATTTGCACAGTAATCAGGGCCTAGATTAGAGCACTAAAACAAGAAAAGGCTTTCGTAGAGCCTAGGCCTAGAACTAAATTGAAGGTCTTAGGACCTAAGGGTAGGAATTGGTTGAAACATAAGCATACAAAAGGGCCCAATGAATTTGATTATTTAGAAGAATGGTTAAATAAAACATGCCTAAAAAAGACAATACGTTTACAAAATTAAGCTTAGGCCAAATGGCCTAAGCACCCTTGCCTAGTAGGTCTAGCTTTCCATCATGGTGGGAGGTTAAAAATGATGTATCCTTATGTTCTGAATAGTTTTTGCCCTTCCTCCTATTGGGTTGATTATGGCTAAGAAATAATCACTACTTTCTAATTCCATGGGCACATTCTTATTTCGTGTGTAATCAAGCTCGCACTGACCTTTGCGTCTAGCGCGGCCCAGTGATGCAACTGGCCAGTCTAGCCATAGTGATTCAACCTTTAACCGGAAGAAGCTGGCGTTAGTTAAAGCATGTCCTGATTCCGAGTACCAGTACGAGATTCGCAATGTGCGCAATGCAATGTGGATCAAAACGCACGGAAATGGAGAATTTGTTGAAAAATTGGAACCCCGCGGCCATGTAATTTGTTTCTTTGTATGCTTGCTTATTCTTTTTAACCACCTTTTTGATTGTCAATTTATAAAAATTCCATTTCATAAATCATAATAGATTGCCCGCATCACACAGCACAGAATCTAAACTAGGCCTACCTATACAGAAACGCTGACCCTGAGAACAGTAGGCTTACTTAATTAGGTACAAAGCTCGGTTATACGCAGTATACCCACCTTTTTTAAAACGAAAAATGTATAAAATATTAAATCCTTAGATTGAAACGCACAATTATAAAACGTTTCCTAAAAATTATTGTAATTATTTATTTAGAAACTTCCTGTCTTAGATCGCACTACAAGGTTTCTTGAGGAAAAAAAGGGCCCCAAAATGTTTGTATTTGCCCGGACCTCTTACCACACATGCAGATACAATTTTATGTTTTTATGTAAATCAATCCAGATATTTTTAAACCCAGATTTAAACCATATTCCGCAAAAAAGTGTTTCCAATTCGACCACTGCGTACGTACCTTTCGTTTACAAATAAGCCACTGCCTGAGACCAACAACAATTAGATGAGCGTTGGTTCAAAGCACACTTTCTCAGTGCTCAACGTGTGCAGGCTGCCCACATTTCTAGGACCTAATAGAGCAGGTAAACCATTGATATTTAACTAGTGTAGGCTAGATTAGCAGTCGGTGGTCCACTTCCGTGGCAATTAGAAGCCATCTTGAAATCCCAGTTTGCATGTTAAGAAAATGGGAGCTATTTGTAGACCGAATATTTAAAAAGATGGCCGCCAGTTTGACAGGTGAGCATACTAGCCTTAAACATCAAATGGTTACTAAATTCCATTATGCAACAACGTCTTATTGTTTCTGTTTGTGCATTCCCATGCTGCACAAGCTGAATCCATATCAAACAATCCAGTTAAATACTTTATTGCTTTGAAAAAGCATAAATTAAAACGCCAAACCGCCATCTTGAACTGGATTTTCGACGCTTCAATTTGCTACGCTCGCGCCTGTGCGGAAGTATTAGACACTGCTAATCTAGCCTACAATAGGGGATTAATATCAATGAGGTAAACGGTCATGACCCGTGTAGTCTGCACCACACAGTCCAAGGGGTCAACAATGTAGACATCTTTGAATTTATTAGAAAATGTCATTGTCTTGGATTTTACCTGGAATGCAATCAGAACACATAACAGTAGAATAAAAAAGTTCGTCTCTAATATCACCTTTTTATCACCAAAATACTACCCGAATGCAGACCAAATTTTGCCATTTCGGTTTTCAGAGTCTGTGTTTCCGTGCGCCGGCTGCTCAAAGGAAATCAACAATCCGATCAATCTCGAAAGTCGTGAGTTTAATTTGCAGTTCATTGATAGAGGTCGATCAGAATAAAGTGGGAGGTACTGCAACCAGGCAGGATGAAGCTCAGCTGGAGACAGCTGTCAATGAAGCTACTGAAAAGCCAGTGATGGATGGAAGATTAAGAGAAGTTAAGAAGAAGAAGACGGAGGCAGCTGAGAGGATAGTGTTGTGCGAGGTCTGCTTTGAAGAGATGAGCGATAGCAGTGCCCTCCAGGAACACATGTTCGTTCACTCGGGCGGAAAGAGCTGTCTGGAAAGCGGCCGGGGTAACGTTACCAACCAAGTATTGCCTCAACGAGACGATAAGCCCTTCAAGTGCGATGTCTGCGGTGAAGAGATGAGCGATAGCAGTGCCCTCCAGGAACACATGTTGGTCTGCCCTTCAAGGTTCAAGAGAAAGTCCAAGCTTGCAATACACACGAGGATCCATACCGGGGAGATACCATTTTCCTGTGCCTCATACGATGCACGGTTCACAAAGAAGAGCAACCTCACAACACACGCCAAGATTCATACAGGAGAGAATAATTTTGTATGCGCTTTATGCCCCTCAACATACACAAGCATTGATGAGCTCATCAGGCACACGACCACGCACACCGCAGAAAGACTGTTACTGTGCACTTTTTGCCCTGCAACCTTTACTCAGATGAGTGATTTCGCAGGACACAAAAAGATCCATGTAGGTGAGAAACGTTTTTCGTGTGCACAGTGCCCGGCAAGATTCGCACATAAAAGAACCCTTGCCAATCATTGAGGACACACACAGGAGAATTTTCGTGCACAGTATGCCCGAAAAAGTATGTCCACAAGGAAGGACTCACCAGGCATATGATGACGCATACCGCAAAAAAGACGTATGGGTGCACTTTTTGCCCCGCAACCTTCAAGTATAAGAGTGACTTTGCCAGACACAATATTACTCATACCGGTGAAAAGAATTTCATGTGCGCACTATGTCCCGCTAAATTCGCACAAAAAGTACAACTTGCCAAACATATGAGGACACACACAGGAGAATTTTGGTGCACAGTTTGCCTCAATAAGTTTGCTGACGAGAGCGGACTCACCGCGCATATGGTATTGCATACCTCAAAAAAGACCTATAGGTGCACTTTTTGCCCAGCAATCTTTACGAATAAGAATGACTTTGCCAGACACAAAATGACACATACCGGTGAGAAGAATTTTATATGCGCGCATTGTCCAGCAAGATTCGTACGAAAGGAAGCTCTCATCAGTCATCTGAGGACTCACACAGGAGAAAAACCATTTTCGTGCACATTTTGCCACAAAATGTTTGCTTGGAGGAGCGGGCTCACCTCGCATATGAGGATGCATTCCGAAGAAAATACGTTTCTGTGCACTTTTTGCCCTGCGACTTTTACTCAGATGAGTGACTTCGCAGAACACAAAAAGATCCATATTGGTGAGAAACGATTTAAGTGCTCGCTCTGCCCATCAAGATTCGCACTAAAAGGAAACATTGCCAATCATATGAGAATACACACAGGAGAAAACATATTTTCGTGCACTTTGTGCCCTAAAAAGGTTGTTCATAAGGGCAGACTCACGAGGCATATGATGACGCATACCGCAGGAAAGAAGTTTGGGTGCACTTTTTGCCCAAAAACCTTCAAGCATAAGAATGACTTTGTCAAACACAAAATGACCCATACCGGTGAGAAGAATTTTATGTGCGCGCTGTGTCCAGCAAGATTCTTACGAAAGGGAACCCTTGCCAATCATCTGAAGACTCACACAGGAGAAAAACCTTTTTCGTGCACAATTTGCCCCAAAACGTTTGCTAGGAAGACCGGACTTACCGCACATACGATGTTGCACATTGGGGCTAAGTCTTTCAAGTGCTCAGAGTGCCACGTGACTTTGGCGTTCAAATCGGATCTTACCAGACATATGAGGACCCATACCGGTGAGAGGCCTTTTAAGTGCGATCTGTGCCCCTTAAGTTTTGCACTTAAGGGTAACCTCAACACGCATCTAAATATCCACACAGGAGTGAAGCCTTTTCAATGCTCGCAATGCAATGCATCGTTTGCGAAGAAGTCAGGACTCACTAGACACAATTTTAACCATTCCGGAGAGAAGCCTTACATTTGCGGACTTTGCCCAGCGTGGTTCACATCGCAGGAAAACCTAGATACACATCTCAGGAAACACACTGACAAGAAATCATTTGGGTGCACCCTCTGTCCTAAAAGGTTTTCAATGAAGTGTAGACTCACCACGCATTTTATGATGAAGCATACTGGAGTTAAGCCCTTTGAGTGTTCTATTTGCTATGCGTCCTTTGCGGTGAAATCGGCGTTTAAAAGACACGAAATGATTCACACGGGAGAGAAGAATTTTATGTGTGCGTTTTGTCCGGCTAGATTTGTACTGAAGGGAACTCTCGTCTTGCATATGAGGTTGCACACGGGGAAAAAACCATTTGAGTGCGCAGTCTGCCACAAGAAGTACGCCCAGAGGAGCAGCCTAAAGAAACACGAAATGACGCATACTGGAGTTAAGCCTTTCTCGTGCACGTTGTGCCATAGAACGTTCTCCTCCAAGGCGGACACTAAAAGACATATGACTATCCATACAGGAAAGAGGAAATATAAATGCGCCATTTGCAACAAAAAGTTTGCACGGAAAGGAAATATCGCCTCGCATTTGAAAACACACGACCCAGAAAAACACTTTGTTTGTGATCTGTGCCCGGTTAGGTATCGCTGCAGCATCAGTCTGTTTAGACACCGGAAGAAGATGCACTCTTGAGCACAAGTTCAGAGTTCAGTGCTACCAACTAAACACTCACGTTTTATATGATTAGTTAAAGATACCCAAGAATCGGCATAAGAAAACATCTTTGTTAGTGTCTTAGCTTAAAAGACAGGAAGCCACAGATGATGGTTGTTTCATATTTGTGCTAGAATTTTCATATTTAAAAGATGGTTTGAGGGAGACTTAGCCCTACTTTGTGAACAAATTTGTAAACTTCCATTATTAACAGGCTGTCTAACACGGTCCTGTAGATAAATTTTGTGAATCCATATTTTTAACGGTAGCGGACAAAATGCCAAATCGAATGGCTAACTCAAGAGAGGTTATATTGTATCTATTTTAAATTTGAATGAAAAAAATTGTTAGGTTTATTCAACTTTATGTTCAACTTTGTGCCAAAGATGTTTTTTTTGGAAATATGTGTGCGTAGGTTTAATTTGTTTGTTCGATGTCTTCTCTGTAAACAATTGCTATAAATCAATTAAACAAACTGTAGGTAAGGTTGTAAATTTGATGTTGATGGAAATGCACTTACCCTATTGAATAAAAAATATTCCCCATTTTTCTCAGAGTCTATTGTCGGATTCTCCTGGCATTTTTTTAAGGCCAAGCTCTTTAAGTTTGTTTTTGTCTTTTATGTAAAACCAAAATATATTGTTAGTGTAGACTGTAGAACGACAATTTTACAACAATTTTCTTCCCTTGGTTTAATCTGATAGCACAATAAGCTTGCGTTGTGTATCGTGCCCTCTCAGGCTCGACATGTTGATTTATAAGGAAGATTAATTATTTCTTTGTGACCTGACCAGGCTGTTTTGACTTTGAGGTAAGCATTTTTAATCTGTCAATGATTACAATTTTGTATATTTTTTCTATTTCCTAGTTCTTTAGGAATATTTTTAATGATCGTTGCTACATTGACAAAATAAAATACGATCAGCCACGAAGAAACAGTTCGATCACTAAAATCTTTCCAACAAAAAGGTGAGAGGTCGCAAATATGTTTAACAAACAATGTTTATTGAGGACTAAGAGATAAGAATAAGCTGCCTGTGTAAATAAATTTATTATGTAAATTTTTAATTGAAATCAGTATTCTACCAAATTAATTAAATAATCTGGATTGTTAACGATAAACCCTGAATAGGAATGTAAATCATGTAATATTAATTTTGTTTATGTTAACTTGAATGTAAATTGAACATTTTGTTAGTAAAATTAATGATTTAATTATCATACTGTTGTATTTTTACATATTTTAATGCTATTCTCTATCGATCACTATAATTATTTTGTAGACAACCGTATTTGCCTTATCAGATAATACATAATATGTCATGGTAATTGAGATAAAACTTGATCTTCAGGTTGTTTACGTAAACTAATGAAGATTTAAAAATAAATTGTCCCATCAAAAGTTAATTTTATGAAAGGTGTGATAATATATTTATGTGTTTTGTAATCCATAAATAAATACATTTCTATTAAGAGTCTACCCACTCAGTCACAGAACTGATTTTCAGTGGGGGTCATTAAATTTAAAGCCGACCAAGCCAACCTGCAGTGCGATTCTCTCAGGATAACGTAAATGTCGTTAAAAAAATCATTTGTTTTGCTCATTTACCATCAAAGCAAATAGTAACGAATTCAATTAGGCACTTATGTATTTCTAAAATCTACATGACCGTGAACCGATAATTTAACGATTATTTATAGCGAAACCTCTTGAACCCTCGTTATCAATCGCTAACATATCAATCGCAAACAACATCAAAGTATAAATGATACTCATGCCAAATATCACTGCATACTTGATTTCGTTACGACTTTTGCTTTGATTGGCTAAGCCCGAATTTTCAATATTTGTAAATAGGCACAACAAATGATATTGTTAGAATTGTTAAAATTAAAAGGTATTCAGTAGTTATTGTTTGTGGAACAAACTTTGTAAAATGTAAGCCTGCTTTTCCACAAATCTGCTTACACCTGTATCATCCTCATGGTTCTACATGAATCGATTCAACAATTACTGAGCGAATATTTAATTCGTCACGAACCTTAACATGAGATGTAATGTTTTACAATATTATTTTATCATTCTAAATCTACTTTGCTTATCGACATTAAACCTGCGATGATGTGTGTTTCACAAAGTAAGGTGTTACCCTGCATGTGTACCAAGTACGTGTCATTGGATTATAATAAAAATAGAGGGAATCACGGAAGATCTCACTGATAAGTTCATGAAGCTAATTGGCGACTAAAGGTTGAATCATTTATTGGTTACTCGTAGTAGCAAATGATGGTATGGATTGCATTAATACGACATAATTCTTGGAATGGTGTGGGAAAATTAGAATTGCATTTTATTCATTATTCACTATTATAAAATAAACATTTATTGTTAAAGGGATATAAGTCAATCAACGTTTGTTCTGAGATAACTAAAAAAAGTTCGGTTAGTCATGAATCCATTTGTAGCATATTTAATTGACATATTTTGAAATTAATTAATAAAACTAACTTAGAGAATAAGTTTTCGTTACAAAAAAAACATATGGGTGTTCAAATAATTAGGGGGAAAAACACAGTTGACTTACCCGATATTCAATTTTTTATTAGACATAGACAAATATACATGTTAACATTAATTATGCAATCACTAACAGATTTAAAAAAATCAATAACTCTAAGAAGGTAGTGACTACAAAATAACAAACTGACATACAACTGATGCAATTCAAAATCAGGTAACAAGTATAGATAAGTTAATACCCTCATACTTTTTCACAATAACACATTAAGAACAGTGCATAAGTCCAAAAACGGTGCAATATTGTGAAAAAGTGGAATTAAGAAAACCATGTATTGTATACATTTTTATTTTTAACATTGTAACTTACATAAATATTACTAACCATGATGAATGTAGTACACAAATTTGTTCTTGAAATATTTTATAATGCTAAAATATTTTATATTATTTATTTTAATGCAGTAGTGTCATATATTTCTAAGTAAATAGTCTGAGAGAAAAAGGTATAATTTGAACAATAGTCAAACTGTACACGTTTGAGATGTAAACTGCATTCATTCATTGACTGAAAACAACATCTGAACAACACATACAACTCAACGTGATAGGTAGGTACA